>BOPP01000364.1:209319-254016 GCA_017312745.1 Gryllus bimaculatus | reverse complement strand
TGATATGACCTAATTATAATAGTAAAATCTAATGTGTAAATGGTTAAATTTTTTGGTAATTCTAATTCTAATTGTTTTATGGTTTGCCACCGAGCATTTAGGCTCAAAGGCGAACTTTAATAATTTATCTACATCTATCTACCCTCCCCTCTCTCTTTCTCTCTCTCTCTGCTCTCGCTCTCTCTATATATATATAATATTTAATATATATATTATATATATATATTATATTTACCGAGTTTTTTTCGGTGGAATTTTCTATATATATATATATATATATATATATATATATTTACCGAAGTTTTTTCTTGCTATTTTACCTTCCCATTACTCAATTCAATCCCTATTTTGTATAATTAACTAGATGTTAACGTTACTTAGTTCGTCTTTTCATATTTTCATATTTCCTTCCGATAATTACTTTTCATGAATCCTTCTCATAATTCCCCCCATAAGAGAACCTGTAGCATCGTTCAACTTTTTTCGTATTTCCTTCGTAACCATCATCCTTATGATTCACGTAAGTTATGCAGTGTATATCGAGCTCTGTATCGAAGGTAATAACAAGAAATAACGTGTCAGTAAAAATTTATACAAATTTTAATTACAATCTTTTTAGTAGAGCGCGCTATATGATAGCACAATTTTTTACAGATACTTATTTTATGGCGTTTTTCGAATATTTTATGTACTTGTTCCGAGATGCTGGCTTCCCCTAAGTATGGGGCCTTCATGCACCCATTTAGTTTGCTTGTCTGTAAATCCGGCTCGGCCCATAAAACGAGTTTTTTGCCCACAAGTTACCGTTTTTCTGCAGTATTACAAAATTTTCTCTTACATCGTAGTGGTAAGCGAGAAAATAAAAATTGTTGTTGATCCAGTCGCAGCATTGTTGGGCCGTTCTTCTGCTGACGTACAGTTACAATCGAATGGAACACGTTTTGGTCGTTGACCGTATAGTCGTTGAATTCAAGTGTTTATTTGATGTGTTGTGTTTTCTTAATTTTTATTGACATTATTTTTGTCTGCTTTAATCACGATGTGGCAAGCAGGCGTGTTACTTTTGGCACCGTCACACCATAAGACGCCTAACTAAACCTTGGTCGCTCCGTTTTATCCGCGCACGTTTTCTTGAGGCTTTATTTCGCTAGATGCGAGTGGAGTAGGGTTTGCTTATTTTGTTCACAGGTGGGTATAGCAAATCTGTAGATCGTTTTTTGATGCATAGAAGTTTCTATTACACGGGAGCAAATATTTCTGATTCAGATTTGGTCAACAACTCTCGTTGCTATCATTATTCTTAATTCCACTAATGTTGGTAAGGAATGAGGGTTGATATTCCTGGGCTCAAGAAAACGAGCGCGTATAATAGCTGTTTCTGAATTCTACCTTTTTAGTTTCGTGAATTATCAAAAAACAAGTTATTCATTAAAAAAGGATAACTACTTCTATAAATATCACCGGTTAAAACGTTTTCAACCCGAAACTTCAGTGCGTTCAGTCGAGGACCTGCATGATATTGGCAATACTGCGTCGACAACAATCGTGTGTGCATTCAGAAACTAACAACTAAAATATTATTAGCTTTTTGCACATTGTTGGCAACAAAGCTGGACGCTGTCATTTCTTCCCGAAGTGTAATAGAGTGTGTATATGGCATACATAGTGGATCGGTATTTCAGTCTCTTTCAGTAAGAGTGTAACGTGTGGATGATAAACTCTGAGTAGACGACAGGGTTAAAGTGTCAGTGTTAAGGATCTATTTTGCTGGCATTATTAGATACTACTATTGCAATTTCCAAGCGAAAAATGTGTTCAGGATCCCAAAAGAGGGTTTTAAAAGATTTACAGAAACTGGAGGAAGAGCCTCCAGCTGGTGTGAGTGCTGCCCCGAATGAACACAATGTAATGGAATGGAATGCCATTATTATTGGTCCAGGAGACACACCTTTCGAGGATGGCATTTTTCGGTTGACGCTTAAGTTCACGGAGTTATATCCTAATGAACCTCCTAAAGTGAGGTTTCTGAGCGAAATTTTTCACCCCAATGTCTACTGTGATGGAAGCATATGCCTGGATGTTCTAGGCGAACACTGGAGCCCTGCATATGATGCAACAACAATTTTGCTGTCTATCCAATCACTTTTGGGTGATCCAAACCCCAATTCCCCAGCAAATTATGAGGCAGCAACGTTATTCATAGAAAACATTAAGGAATATAGAAAAAAGGTGCGCATTTGTGTTGAGAAAACATTCCAGAAATAAGTGATTTTTAAATTAGAACATTACTTACTACTTTTGTTGAGTATGTGAACATTTATTGTATGATACTCTCACATTTTAATTCTAAATTTACAGGCTCTAACAGTATTATAACTATATAAATATTTGTAACTTGGATATTCCAGATTTAGAAATTTACTTGTATGTTCATTACTTTATATATTTTAACATTTTTGGAATATATATTTCTGTATACTTTACTGAAGATTTTTCTTGCTATTTTACCTTCCCATTACTCAATTCAATCCCTATTTTGTACAATTAACCTGTTGTGGCTTTTTTTTATTTTATTCAATTCATTTTTACTATTTTATTCTATGAACTTATTTTATCTTGAATTTATGATAGTGTACAGAAACTGATAAATAGACTGATAAAAACAAGACAATTTTAAAAGGGAAACTAATATTGCACTTAATCAGTACAGATATTTTTGGTTTATTGTATGAACTTGTCAGGTTTTGGGACACTATTGAGGACAATCAATTTGAAGAATGAAAGTTGTTGAATAGAAATTCATTAATACTGAATATTAATTTTTCTTAAAGATGAAGTTTTTCTTAAAGATGACTCTTTGAATCTGAAATCTATTGGAGGATGTGTTTAAAGTACACGGACAGAATACATGGATTTGAGTGGATAACTGAATACTATTGCATAATGCCACCCAGATCTAACAAAGTGTCATTGAGCAGTATCAGTTAATAATATCAGACATACCATCTTCAGTCTCCTGCAAACAGACTAACAAAATTAAACTGATTAACAGAAGGTAAGTTACGTTACTTGGAAAATTACTAATCAACAACATAATGCACTACACTAGTAATAATAATTTGATGTTTCAGACACAATATGAATTCACAAAAATTACTGTAGATATAGAAAATTGGAATTAAGGAATATGTTGAAGTATCTTCGATTACCGACCCAATTGCAATCCTTAATCTAGATGTTAGAGGTAATATTGATGTACCATGTTAGCCAATGTTTTCATTACTTCAAGAACTTTTAAATGCTCTAAAAATGATACTTTCTCATTAAAATTATTCCACCAAACAACTGCTTAGATGTCATTAAACAGAAAATTAGTTGAAAAAAACAACAAAGGATGATTACAAGGCTAAAACACTATGGCCCAGAGATTTTGGAACAGTTTGTAAATTGAATAATGATTAATTCACAGAAACAGAAATGTCCTTTGAGAGATGATTAATAGTTGTCAATTTGGAAACTAGTTCAGTAGCAGGTTGAGCAGAAAAAAACAAAATTAGATTTAATAAAAATATATATAAGGTATATTCTGGAAAGGTGTTTGATGAAAATGAAAGATTTGCTTAAACAAAAAAAATACTGAAATAGGTGAATTAGTTGAAGCACTTTGAAATATTTGATGATTAGAGGTACTTTTCATCCGTACATTAAACATGTTACAGAAAAGTGTACTGAGTTAATTCTTACATTGTCAAAATTAGCAAAAATATAAGGATATTAAAAGTAAGGCTTTAAGGACCATGAACGAGATATTTTCCCCAGAGTGTAGGGAGAACGTATCTGGATGGAAGCATCTAAATGGGCACAAAAAAGCTAAATGCACAAGTTATTAACAAAAAAACTTACCAAAGAGCACCAAACTACATTATTGACATACCTTGTATTCTCACAGGTTTAGTTCCTAAGCCTGTTAAACAAAAGAATCACCCAAACTTTATGTGATTATAGAAATACAAGATGAAATAAATTTTTTAGTTTTGTAAACATTTATACATCACTTTTTAATTTATATTATTAATTTTATTTGTGAATATTTTTATGTTTTACTGTAAGATTATATAAAAGGAATTATTTAAACAAATGTTGAAAAAAAAAAATCAGCATAACATAACACTAAAATAACACCCCCTAGCCCTTATAATGCTGAGTAACACATTCTCATATCCCCTCCCTCTTCTTAGCACTACAAAATTTGTGAAAGAAATGTAGAAAAATAAATATAAAATAAATAACATCTCTGTGAAGCAAGTGTCAGTTTTAGTAGAGAAGATAAAAATCAAGCATTTGAAATATATGAATTACTGATTTTCATAAGGGATGAGTCAAATTTTATGATTGTCATCAAAGTGAAAAAAAAATTTCTGAACACTTCAATATTCATCATAAAAATCTAATATAATATATGTTGTATATCTGTGGAATATAAAACTGGACACAAAATATACATTTTGTATTTCCAGATTATGTGTCTTAAGCAATTAAAGCAAAATCTGACTCAAGTCGCTTTTGACACTTACCCCAGATATTTTATAAGCAGTTTTTTTAGTATATAATAAAAGTACACCAAAGCTTATTAATGTTTCTACACAATGTATGGTTTTATCAAACACTGCCTATACTATGTTGACTTTTGTCAAACACTGTTTTAACCTTCATTTTCTTCAGTGATTTCTGATGTTTCCCATTGCAAGATTTTGGGGTAAAACCACTGACATTCATTTGGTACCTAATCATAGATTTCTTAGGTCTGCTATTTTTGTGGCCTTTGTTTGTACACTACCCTGTGGAGACTCTGTGGTTATTTTAATACAATGTGATCAATTTTTCTGAATTTGAATGTTTGCAGTGTGTTAAATTCACAAAATTTGTATATTTTAGTCCACCAACTGGCAAAATCTGCAATCCTGCCGGTTTCAGCAAGTGTTACTGAACTTACAAATTTCTAGAGGCATTCACAATAAATGAATACAAAAACTAAGCAAAATTCACTTTAGTAGTAAATACACATAAATTAAATCACTTTTCTGTTTAAATATTTCCAATTAATAACTGTCAATGCAACCATTGAGAGTCAAAATGTGTCCTAGTCCCTGACTGTGTTGCCTTTTGCCTTTCAACAACCATACTGCCTGGGTCTGTTTACACATTTAGAATGTCAAGCAGTAGCTCATTGTTGCACTCAAATTACTCTCTACACCTGTAGATCACAAATTTCAAGTAAACAGCAAACCGTAAATTTTTTACTGAAGTCCTTTAGGGAAATCAGTGATTCAGATATTAATGGCAGTAAATAGAGATCAGAGTCTTTTCAGGCACTACTCTTGGGAAATGAAATCGAATGCAAAATTCACTTTACATTGGATAAGAAATGATCAAAGAACCAGCATAAAAAAAAATCACTAACGCAAAGACTATTTAGAACTAAATCAGACACAAGGCAGGAAAACAAGAACTAACCAACAGAATTTAACAACATTTCAAAAATTGAAATATTGAAATAGCTGTCCATGAAATAGTCACAAGAAACGAGAAAGAGGATGACAATAGCTACAGATAGAGGTAATTGGTACTGTAACAAGATACCAAGCTTTGTAAGTTTCTGACTAAAAACTAAGTTAACACTATCACCAAACTATACGATATATCTACACTAAACTAAACACTATTTATATCTAAAGTTTTTGTTCTTGGCCAACTACATATATTATTTTGTAATTACTCATAATGACCCGTTCTTTTAGTTGGCTTATTTACAAAACAATGAAATTTTCACATTTTTGTTTACATACATTTTTCACACTAACACAACCTTTCAACAACTTTCATATATTCCCATCTTCAGGCTATGCAATAAATTGTGTACAACAATTACAAATAACAAAAACTAAATTACATTCCTTAAATATTAAACATTCATTACTTAATGACCTTTTTTAATATTAATATAACATAATTAACACAGTCTGTTTAAATATCTTTGATTGAACTGTTACAACTATGGGCAACATTTATTCAAATCTTGTTTCTTTGGATACATGATAGTTATAGCGGTAATAAAATAAAACTTGAACTTCTGATAGAACAGTTCAACTCCTCAAAATCATCTCCACAAATAAAGTGCTTAATGAGCCTCCAATTCGGATACCTTGTCTTTGCATAAATGTTTTCTCATTAAATTTGAATTCTATATTACTTAACACCTGATCTGACCTTATGGCTATTACTATATCATTTTTGGTACATTTTACTTCATGTCAAATTTTAATCACATACCTCAATTTCTTCATAAATTAGTTCAAGAGGTATTGAAGGGTACATATTAACTATATCAAATGATACTAATCTGTGTTTCTCATCTAACTTTAATCTTGTAATCTTTAGAACAGTATCTTTAGAAATCTTTAGAAAAGTATTATTTGTTGTATTTTCATAACTGATAGGAACTAAATGTCTAAAAACCTTGTTTAAAAATTTACTGATTTATATTCATCTGAATCTATGGATGTTACTACAGGTCTTAGTGGAAAGATTTCTTTGTGTACTTTGAGAAATGTATGCTCTTGGCATTGTTGAAGAAGTGGGATAGATAAATTTAAATGTTTTATTATCTATGTATTCTGTCTGTCTCCATCTTTCGACAATTATTTGTGTTCTTTAATTGATTTGTTAGATTATATTTAGGAATTAATCTATGATCATTGATCTATGTGTAAAACGTAAAAGAATATGATCACCTAATCTTTAAATGTAATATGATAGGGAAAGAGAATAGAATCTTTGAATCTTGAAGGCAAATATTGCTAAAAAAATATAAATATATTTTTAAACATTTTGGAAATTAAGTTAAAACTGAGAAATTCAGAGATTGAATTTCCAATGCAAACTAAATATTAAAATATCTACATTTCATTTTTGTAAAACTGTTTAGTTGTACACAAGCATGTAAGATTGGAATATATAATGTGGCTACAACAGCATATATTTCACATTAGTTTTCACTTCTGCATTTATTTAAATCAAAGATTTCATTTAAAATTATACCTTTGCAATTTTTAAGTGTCTTTTGCTCTATCTGTGGGAAAAAAATGAGGAAAAAATTGGGAGCTGCTTTCCAGATAATGTTTTTTTATTGTTTGCATTAATGTCAAGCAGAAATTACATGATAACTATTAGTGATTTCAAGACATTGTGCATGATATTTTAATTAGTCTTACTTAACGTACTGCAGCTGCTACATTGAAAAAAGTAAATGCAGGGGTAGATCCAGAGACAAACTTAGGGCGGGGAAATTTGAAATTTAGTCAAATGTGTCATAGTGCAGGTTTTGTTAGATGTCGCATGCTATACTCAGCTCAAGCAATATGATTTTATTCACTTTAATGATTAGAAAACATTTTTGCTTGAAATTTTCATGACAAGTTAAAATTAATAATTACTGAAAAAGTTTTAGGGGGGAATTTTTCCTGGTTTCCCCCTCTATGGATCCGTGCCTGGTAAACGCCTATCTTTTGACAAAGGCAAATGGTGTTTACTTTGAGCATTTACTGGAAGGTCAGTTTTTTGTCATTTTAAGGAAATTATATTTTATTATTTTCATTAATTATTAATTTACTACTTATTTATGTTTTATTGGAATTTTAATAATTTCATTAAGACTTTCTTATTTGTTTAATAATCAGATTCCATAATAATAATAATAATAATATTACATTATTATTGTTATAAAATAATGAAGGACTTGGCGGTAATGTTTCACGTAATATTTTTCTGATTTCTCCCTGTGCCGGCTTTCATTAAATAATAATTATTGTCACGTTGGCGTTAGTAAATTGATAAACAGTCATAACTTCAAACAAATCTTCAGTATTACAGATTTGTTTCTTAAGCATACTGAACAGAATGGCCTAAAGAGACATTTTTGTTACCCGGCTCATGCCTCAGCCCTCCCCTCCCCACCCCACCCCACCCACACTGCGCAGCGCGAACAGCTCCCGGCGGGTGAGCTACGTACCTACTCGCCTAGGCCCTTGACTGGGAAGAACACGGAAACAGGAAAATTGCTGCAGCTTATGATCTGACAGTCGCCTCCTCCTTTGCTGTCTCGACGTGTCAGGCACGGCTATCAAAGACACGCGGTTTCCAAATTGCCAAAACAAGAACAAGTGCTCTCAGAGATGGGTTGCTAGTGAAGCTAAAGACCCTGTATATTGTATACATTAATTATCTCACAAATCACACAGAAATTCCCTTCCCTCATAGGAAGTGTATTTTTCATACCACCACTCTTTCACATTGGATCAAGTCTTGGAGGAATCAACTGGAGGGTCCTTGGATTTCATTTTGCAAGTAAGGCATCGCCCAATCCATCATTTACAGTGGCAACTGGTTTATTATTTTTATAATCATATTTACTTTCCTTTCTTATTTGAGGAGTTGCAAATACGATTTACGGTACGATAATATTTGCGATTTTTAATTGGCATTTCCAGGTTGCTTATTCTACAGTGCAGTCTTGTGAGGCGACAATGTCAGTATGGCGACTTCTTTCTTCATCGCGTTCGATTTCTATTCAATCCTGTCTTTCGGATGGGCGTAATGTTAGATAACAAGTAATGTTTACCGCGATTCTCTAAAGTTTCATAATTTGGAGAATCGCGTTCCTGTTGTGACCTTTCTCAATACAGATAACGATGAGGTGAGTGATTTATGGTTAGATCATATGGCTACCTACTTCAGGATCTTCTTCATTTAATGCCATCTCATCTGTCAGTGAAGCGGAAGAAATGGGTCTCCGGTCTGTGACCATTGAAGGAAGTAAGAATTTCTTCCTAAATTTGAATACGTCAATTGGTACAATATCACAGACTTCGAATGCTTTCGCAGCTCTTTCAGTCGTTCTTCATGTACGATTTACTAAAAAGTTCCGCTACCTCGAATTGGGTGATGACCCTTTCTGCGTAAATTTCAACCTGCGCTATAATTGGAGGGTCAGAGGTCAGTACCAGGTCTTTTGTCCCAAATGCAATAATAATATATTTTAATTTGTGCTGTTTTCTGCCAGGCATCTTCGAAACTATTTACTAGTGCGTTGTGTAGGTCACATTTCACTTATACATACTTATAATTGTAGATTTTAATTACTGTACTATTAACAGCCTAAACGCATTTCCAATATCTTGCAAAATTACATCAAATAAGTTTAAATAATATCTCACCTCAGTATCGCAGCAGTATTCGCACGGGAACTACAAAACTCTCTTCACTGAACATTTTCTATGACAACTTCCAATTTATACGAGGGTTGCCATTTATATTTCAGTATTAGAGAACAAAAACAAATATTAATAAACGAAAATCACTTTATTGTTTTACAAAATATTCCCATGAAGATCTATACACTTTTACATGCGTTTGAACCAATTGTCGAATCACTTTTGCCACTCTGATTGAGGTATCTCCAAAACATGCATTCTGAATGCAGCAACCGCTTCTTCAGGTGTCGAAATACGTTGACCTCTCAGTTTGTTTTTTACGTACGGGAATAAAAAGAAGTCATTCGGTGCCAAGTCAGAACTATATGGCGGATGACTCATCAAATCGATGTTTTGGGTGCTCAAAAATGCAGTTGTTTGAGCCGATATGTGAGAGCTCGCATTGTCGTGGTGAAGGGCATCTTCCATCAATCCATCTTCGGCGGTTGGTTTTCCTGATTTCTTGGAAGACATCTGGCAAACAAATCGTTGTGTACCACTCAGAATTGACTGTTCTGCGTTGTTCTAGTGGTACGGTTGCGACATGTCCAGTTTTTCCGAAAAAACAGGTGACCATCTGTTTGGAAGTGCTTCGTGCGCGATCAACTTTTGTTTGGATTTTGCTCATCTTGAAACACCCATACAGTCGACTGCTGTTTACTTTCGAGCCAATATGCGTAAATCCACGACTCATCTGTCACGATGTCACAGAAGTGTTTCGAAGCACCGCGATCGTATTTTTTGAGCATTTCTTTCGACCAATCGATACGAGCCTGTTTTTGAGCGATTGACAAATTGTTTGGGATCCAACACGAACAAATTTTTTTGACAGTCAAATGTTCATGCAATATTGAATGTATGCTGGTCCCACTAATGCCTAAGGTTGTCTCAATTTCACGATAGGTCACATGATGATCTTGCAATATCAGTTCACGCACAGCATCAATGGTTTTCAGACCAACAACTGATTTTAGACGACCTTCGCAAAATTCGTCTTGGAGTGGACTACGACCACGATTGAATTCACCATACCATCGATAAACACTGGTCCTTGTTGTAGCTTTATCGCCAAAAATTGAATTAAGTTCATCCATGCACTGTTGCTGAGTTAACCCACGTCAAAAGTTGTAAAAAATAATCGCACGAAAATGTTCACGATTTAATTCCATTTTTGGGCCAAGATGAATCTTTTAAGTTACTGTAAACAACATAAATAGTGCTCGTATGTCAAAGTACGTATATTCTCAAAACATCCAACTTTACGATAAAGCTGTCAGTTGCCAGATTGCAACACCAGGGTTGCCGAATCCCGAAACATAGAAGGCAACCTTCGTAATGCTTGCTTTGTGGATCTTGTTCTGCCTCTACACATGCATTGTTCTTGGAGTGGAACTTGTGGAAATGATGAAGTATTATCCACTGAAAGTTGCAATTACCGACCCCAGAACAGAACTGATCCATGTAGAAAACTCTGCCAACATCTCAGCAGGATTGTCAGAGCAGTTTGAGAATATTTATGATGTCCATTTGTACAATGATTCCTGGCATGGATTGAATATATCGTCAGAGAGGAATCAAGAGGAAGGAGCATTCAATGAAGTAGTCCCTACAGACACTTATGCCGATGGAACGCCTACGAGCTTGGGATTTGTTGTATCAGATAGAGAAAAAAAATTGCAATGCTAAGTAACTGCAGTAGGGGTGACATCCTTAACAAGATGTTGTCTGATCCAGAGTTCTCAAGGAAAGGGGATTCTACCTCTTTCAAAACTGGCGCGACTACAACAGATGCTGTCGATGACTTCCAAAATGATTTTTCTGGTCCTGTCTTCGGTGAAGACGAGTCTTCAGATGGTGCCAATTCTGCATTCAGCAACAACAACGGTGATCGCGACGCCTCCAAAATTGCCACTGCCGTAGAGGCATCCATCGACTCCGTGGCCGCCAACGAAGCGAACTCCGCTGGCTCCACTTCCTTGGCAGCTCGTCTGGCGTCGCTCGTCGCCGCTGCCCCGGAAGAGGCCAAATTGTCTACGCGTCGCAGCGCAGTGTCTTAGAAAGTGGGGGTCGACGAAGTCCTTGTGACCACATTTTTTGGTCAGCATGATCCCCCCTAAACGCGTTGTTCAGTAATTACTATTGAGTATTGGGCGACTGGAAAATTACGGGCTAAAAATATTATATTAACATGCCTGATTTAATGCTGATATTAAGTGTTACATGTTTTAAATATATGAGCAAATAGTTGCAAGTAACTTTACAAGAGAAATTTCTGCGTTACGAAACAGTTTTTGTGCAAAAAATCACGCGATTAATAATAATAATAATAATAATAATAATAATAATAATAATAATAATAATATTTATTGAGTCTCATATACAATTACAATCGCGTATGACGAGTCAAATATGATATATTTAGAGGGAGTACAATCGCTTACATTTTCTTGGCAGCAGCGAATGAAGTTACATTTACTTTTATTGTCCAGAAGCAAGACAAGAGGCCATCTCAGCATTTGCTCAAAGTACCATGGAAACTGGACAAAAAAACATATCAAGATGGGGTCATTGTGACAGTTTACAAATATCTTTATAATATCATGGTGGTTCTAGAGTTAAATATACAGTATTCAAAAGCAATAATTAATATAATTTGATTCAAAAGATAAATAATTGATATTATGTGTTTTGTTACGACCTAGTCAAGTATATTTTACATTTGGGGTCCTATTGCAATTAAGAATCATAGGGATAATCAGAATTAGTACAACTTCCACTACAGCCCTTAGAAAAAAAAATTATGGTTCTTCTTAAATACCGCTGTAGTAACTTATTTCTTCTATATAAATGCGTGCGCGTGTGTATACGAAAACTTTTAAAATGAGGCGCGTTCATTATAACTTCCACTTTATCACACGATAAAGAATTTCATGGAGTAACTGGCACTCAGAAAATTAGTACAAGCTACTCAAAGTATTTGCTTTTTTTAACTTCTTCTCATTTTGGAAGGAAGTACCTACCTAACCTATGTAGAAAACATTTCCGCTAATTACAGTATCAGCCAGAATAATCTGAAAAGGATCCTAAGCAATACTGATTCAGGTAGTACTATTAAAAGTTGTTTATAAATTTTCCTTTCATAATATTTATTATAAGTGAAACTAATGATTTATATTCTCTTAAATTATCACAGGAAGAAAATGCACCTGTACCTCCTTTGTGATCAAAAACACACCATACAGAAGAAAATTATATATATTTTTACAAGATAAAACAATTAATGCATATCCAACGGAGTTTATAGAACTTTCCTTACAAATCTTTCTTACGTTTAATAGAGAATTCTGTAAAGCTTTTCTTTTATATTATTAAACCACAATTAATTTTTCCCTCAACTATGAACGCAATGTGAACATAATTGTGGGAAACTTTTACATACATTTTCATGTATTTAAGAGAGTTGGCCGCAATTGGAAATTATAAGTTTCTTGGAAGGTTTGCCTCTCAGAGATCCAAAGGACTCCAATTTCTTCATAATATCCATGCCTTCAACAACATTACCAAATGCAACGTGGCGATTGTCAAGACAGCTAGTTTTGGCAGGTGAAATGAAAAACTGGCTGCCGTTAGTATGCGGTCCGGGATTGGCCATGGACAAGATACCTGGACTAATATGTGTCAAATTAAAATTCTCTTCCTCGAATTTGTTTCCACTCATGGATTTTCCGCTAGTTCCATTATCATTTGTAAAATCTTCACCTTGGGACATAAAATTTGGAATAACACAGTGAAAAGTGCTGCCCGTGTAGCCACATCCCTTTTCTCCACTACATAAAGCACGGAAGTTTTCTGCAGCCTAGGGTACAACGTCTGATCACAACTCCATTGTAATTCTTCCCATAGGCTGTCCATAAACGTTTATAATGAAAAATACTCGAGGAAGACTCATTTTGGCAGCAAATTGGCGGAGAACAAACATGCAACGGATTGACGCGACTGACGCTAAACTGGCAAAGCAGACATTCTTGTCAACAAAAAGGCGAAGCTGAGCAATATAATGTTCATTGTTTATTTACTGGGTGTAAATTTTCTCCGAACATATTAGTGCACCATGAGGTTTGTGTTTTTGAAGAAAAATAGAATTAAAAACTTAAAGAATGTATTAGAATCAATGAATTTGTGATTTTCTTTTTTTCCATTTGTATAATTGATTTCAACAAAAATGAATAAATATTCAGTTGGGAAAAAAATTTCAATGTCTCCAATAAATACATATTAACCATATTTTGTCTTTCAGGATAAAAATACATTTTTACATAGTACAGAAATACATATTATTAGGGGACCAAGAATTATTATTTTATGTAGCAAATAACTTTTGAATGTTTTGTGTATTCTTGGCCAGTGCTAGTTATTTTAAGCTTCTACTTAGAATCAATTACACATTTCGTTACTTTTCGAGTCATGACAGTGACTAGAATGTTACATATGATCATGGGCCCGGTGCACCTATAGTTATCGTGCAGATGAAAACATGATACAATTACAGTAGCTAAGTATAGAAAACATATAAATTCATTTATATTTTACTGATACATTATTGCTTGTTATTGCCTTCAATACATAGCTTGATATATGCTGCCTAAGTTACCTGAACCATGAGCATCATGGTTACGAGGGAAACATTAATTTGGATAATTCTAGTTCTCTTACGGAAGTAGCTAATTATGAAAGGGGATTGTGGGAGGGAAGTGTGAAAAGACAAAGCGAAGTCAACTTGTTTATTAAGTTGTATACTGGGATAACCTTTCATTACTTATCGACATTAAAAATTAAAACAATTCAAAATATATTGGAAAAAAATCTTTAATCATTAAGTAGAATTCAAAAAATAATACTTGTTAAAAAACATTTAGTGAAATAATCCTTTCACATCTTCAGGTTTTTCAATGAACTACCATGGTTCATCTACAAAAAAGACAAAACATAATACTATTAAATAGGTATTGAAAATCCAAAGTTAAACAAACAGTAAAAGGAATTTTTAAACTTATTTTATATTAAGACACGAATTAAAACATAGGTACGTGCCACAAGACCAAGAAACTCACCCGTTAATTAATAAAAATAGCAACACAAGAATTATCTTTAGAACAATGAATGGTCAATGTCGCTGTAATAAAAAAATTAATCCCTTATTGATAAAGAAGAAACACTTAAAAGTCTCTCTTTTGGTAGGCTTATCTTAAGAGTATGGTACTTTAGCATCAGAAAGCCAATAGGGGAATGACTGAAGTTAATTATATGAGATAAGAAAAAGGAAAGAAGGGGATATGGATTAGGAAGAGGTACGTAAATAGATTAAGTAGGTTAGAAGCAGGAATGAAGAATTAATACAAGAGTATATAATAAGAAAAGAGAAAAGAAAAAAAACATGCACAAGAAAAACTGCACAGAAAATACAACAACAACTGATTCTAAGTTGAGCAAAGATAATTCATATTTTTATTTTCATTAAAACCTTATCATACAAAAACAAAAAAAAAATGGCCCTAAATGGGTATTGATGGTATCATTTGCTTTAATATGTAGGGATTCAGAAATAAGACAGGGTTATTTCTTTGGTCCCTTATCCAAGATTTAGGTTTTTGAAAATAAAATTATGAAATGAATGAAGTTGATGACAAGAAATCCAATTGAGATGAGATCAAGTTTCTTTTACAATACTCTGGTGATCTTTCTCTTTTTTGTAGTCAGGGTTGGGCAATATTTAAACACTTGCAATTGAAGTACATATTGTAAATACATTTTGTATTTGAAAAGCTGTTATTTTAGTTTGCTGGGCATGTATTTTAGAGATATTTTAAATACATAAAATAGGTGCATTAAAAAAAGGAAACACTTTAAATACAGATGAAGAAGATAGTTTAGAATGAGGATAGTTTCTTTTTGTTTGATTACGCTAGTGAATGCACCTCATTGAAAAAAAAATTCAAGCTTCTTTCAGCTGTTGAATTTGTATTCTCATCATTTTTAAATGATAAATCTAAATCATTAAAAATGCTGGACAATTATCTGACCATAAAAAGAAGTGTGTATTCCTTATAACACTGGTTTATGTTCGTCCACACCAGTTGAATGACTGTTTTCCTTTGCTGGTATTATACATTCACCATCAAGGGGTTCATTTTCCGATGATCTATTTGAAACAATAGTCATTTTTAAAAGAAAATTTGATTTCTTCATGTTAGATATATTTTTAATATCATTTTATATTTGAAAATGTTTATACATACTGTTATAATACATTACAATAGTTATTGTTCAGAAATTTGTATGACTCAATTTCTAATTTATTGTAATCAACAATTACAATATATTGTTGCAACAAAAAATATACAATGCAAAATTATTATATATGAACAGTATTTTGAGAATTTGAAGTATTTTAAATATGTATGTATTTAGCACATCAAGTTCTAATGTATTTTGGGTATGTATTTAAATACTTATTTATAAAGTATTTTGGCAAAATATTTAAATACTAAATTTAAAGTATTTTGCCCAACTTGTTAGGGGTTTTCACTTGCCCTGACCAATATAGAGAACTGGGAAATCAAAGCATGAAATATAATAAACTGTATTTTCTGTTTCAATGTACGGAACTATCCTTTACATTTTTGATGAGATTCTTTTTTTATTTATCTTGCGAATGGTAAGAACCTCATGTTGAGGAAATGCAAAAGCGAAGAGCTTTTAGTTTTGTAAGAACTTCTGGTTAAATTAAAATGTATGAAGATGCCCATCCTATGCAACCTGTCATCTCTTCCATCCATTCCATTTATTATGGGATTATCGTATACCAATGCTAAAAAATTTTGCATTTCCTTATTATGAGTTTTTTAGCATTTTTAAGAGTATTCTTATCAACTTCATACAACCAGATTCTACTCCAATAGGTGAATCTAGAAGTTCCTTTTCTCTGAAATTGTAATGAGGAGTCTAGAAGAAAACTTTCCTAAATTTAAATGTTTCTATTATACTAGGTATGTAAATGTTATATTTGTCATTATCCACAATTATGTAGTGTTACTGTGCAATCTTGTAATAACAAACTAATTGGCCATCAGTATTGGAAACTTTGTGCTACTGGCCATACACTTAATTTCCTTTCCTATCATCCTTTACATCAAATAAGAGTGATTATTGGCTTTGGAAACAGGGCCATAAAATTGTCCCATAAATCATGCCACTCTAACAATCTTAAAATTGTCACCAGTTATTGTTGGAAAATAATTATCCTTAAAAATTTATTGACAAATTATTAGAAGACTATCATAAAGAATAGACTATTAGTAGATGACTATCATAAAGAATTTCTACCAATGGTCTTTCATTGATGAAGTTGATCTATCAAACCATGATAACTTTGCACAGACCCATATAATTATTATGCTATATATTACAAATATTATTAATCTGGTGGTGGGAACGTGAAAAATCCTGACGTCAGTGGAAAGTTGGGTCTAATAGAACATCTTGTTCTTAATAGAGCCTATTAATGCACTAATTAATTACACAAATATTTTATTATTAAGTAAAAGATGAAAATAAATCATAGATCCAATGTCAAGCACAAAAAAATTCCCAATTTTTTAAATTTTTTCTCTGACTACTGACCAAAAACAGAATTAAAAGTGAATGAAGATCAAACAAAGAAAAGGAAATGTAGCATTAAGTTAATATTTGCAATATTAACAAAATATGTCTACATGACTCAACAAACATAATGGAAGCATTTTTTTACAGTACTGTTTCATATAATGTTTTATAATATGTTTTATGAAAGCATTTTTTTAATAATTATTTTGGCCTTTCCTATTTTTCTTAACCTCTTTGAGAAAGTGTTTTGTCGCCTACAAAAATTTAAAACAATTTGCATTTAACTCTAAAATATCAACTTTATTTATAAAATTAGACTGTAAATAAATAAATTACAAAAGGTTCAGGTTTAATTTCCTGTTTCTCAGGTCCAGCTTCTTCAATTTCTTGTTCAGAATCTCTACTGTGTGTACATTTTAGTTCAAATAATGTATCAGCAACTTCATTGTCACTTGATAAAAATCATTTTTCTCTAAAAGCTTATTTATTACTTCTATATCATTCAGATTTAATGCATTAAAATATCTCTTGAATGAGCCGGCCATGTTATAAAAAAGTCGTGTAAATGGGAACATTGTGTCTGATGGACACATCAACAACTTTAAGCGGAAATTTAAGTTTCCTATATTAGTCAGACCAAGAGAAAACTACAACAAAGGGTGAAAAAATACCATAATATTATATAAGGAACTAGATCTCATCTCAATTTAATTTCTCACCATCAGCTACATACATCTCATAATTTTTATTTTCAAAAACCCACAATCTTGAATAGGTAGCCTAGGAAACACTCCCTCATTTGTGAATCCCTCTAGAATTAAAATAAATGATATCATCAATACCAATTAAGTGTCAAATCTTTTCGCATCAACATATGACAATGTTTTAATTAAAATAAAACCATGAATTAAATATGCTTATAATGCTATTACTTATAATTAGTTTTTTTTAACATTTCAGTTCTTCTCATGTCTTTTTCTTCTTTTCTTCTCATACACTCTTGCATGTATTTTTTTTCATACATTCTTGCCCCCAGCTTTCCTACTTCATTCCCCAGCCACTCCTTGCCCTCTCCTTTCCCCCTCCTTTCCCTCTCATGTAACTTACTCCAGTCATTTCTCCATAGGCTTTCTGATTCTGGAGTACTCTAAGATGCATGTACCAGGAGGAAAACATTGAAGTGTTTCTCCTTCATTAATATGGGGTTAATTTTTATATGTTGATATTGACCATTAATTGGTCTATATATAATGAATTCTTGGTGTTTTTATTAATTAACGGGCCAATAGTCTTGTCTCTTGCCATTGGTCTTGTACCTTTATTGAACTTAGTGTCTTGTAAAATAATAATTAAAAAAAATTGTTTTAGGGTTTGTTTGTTTAACTTTAGGTTTTCTCATTTTATACAATTATTGGAACGTTCTCTATGCCAATTAAATGGTATTGTTTGTTTGTTTATTTATTGTTTTTTTGTAGTTGCAGTTATGTAATTTCATAGTGCAACCTGAAGATGTGAGAGGATTGTTTCATGAAATGTTATTTCAACAAGTATTAAAATGTCAAAAGAACGTAATTTTAAAGATTACTTTTTAATATATTGTGAATTGTTTTAATATTAATTCTGTATACATAATGAAAGGACACCCCAATATATAGCACGAAGAATATATTGACAATCATTCAAGAGAACATATCTAGTAATTAGTAAATAATAGCTCTGGATCATTAAATTTAAATTAATATATATGTATCATGGGCATTAACTGATTCCAACGACCTTGTCATCCGAGATTAATAGAACACTCACAGTGCATAAATAACTTATTTAATTAATATGGAACAATTAATAAATATTTATTTACAATTTTGATTAACTATAAAGAATTACTATGAGGAAAAAAGTTAACAATTTTTGAAAACTTCAATTTTAATTGTTTGCAGATATTTAAGACAAAAGCAAACATGAATCACTTATTAATGAGAAGCCTAATTACAGGCTTTTTGCAAACTTGATAATTATTTTGAAATTTTTCTCTTTTAAAATTTGATTTTAAACAGGCATCTTTGCTGTTGCTACATATGAAATTATAGAACATTGAAGTTTGTGTTCAATAATGAAAGGATTCACATTCATTACGTTAATGAGATTAATGCTCTTTCAAAAGAATGTTAGCCAAAAGAGTTACGTTTGAATAATGGTACTCAGCAGTCACACTCCCTGTACCTTTCCTATTGCTGAAATTGCTGTACCTGCTCAAAAACTTTATGAATCTAGACAACTTATCAGTGAAGAAAACAGTTATTTGGAAAAGGTTGTGGAGTATATTTCTTGTAAGTACCCAAATTAAGTATTCTTGTGATCTAATGAAAAAAGAAATAATACTGTAATGAAAATGAAAGCAGTAAAACATATTGAAATAAAATCATTAAGCAATCACAATGTAAGTAATTATTTTTAGTTCTTATTTTTGAATAAATGATTGCCTGAAAAATTAAATTAATGAAGTGTAGGTTCCTTTAAGGACAACCTGAAAACAATATGTCATTTTTAAATCACAATTTAAAAAAAAAAAGTGCTTATATCATTATTCTTATCTTACATTACACAAAGTTTCAATGTTTATCCTTCAAATTGATCTTGAGGTAAAATTATATTCTCACAAAAAACCTTTTAAAAATCTTTATGATGCTTTTTAAATAAGTGGTCTTCCCAAGTATTCCTAATTTTACTTTAAAGTTCATATAATGAACTTAATATAGAGTTTCTTAGAGCATCCACACTGCCCCATGACTATTTGTATCTGAATAATAAATTGAATTGTTATTATTTTAGATACAATTTTACAACAATTTATTATATATAATTTTATGAAAAATAGATAAGAGTACGCGAAGATGGATTGAAATGTTAAAATATGAAATATTGTGTGAAGTAAAATAAAAACTTTGGTTAAACCCTTTTATAAAATATTTATTGAATAACAATAGCGTGTTATCTGGTTGTCTTTAATTAAAGAAATCTAGGATTAATTAACCAATTACTTTGCAGATGTACTCGTAATTCTAACTATAATTTATCTAATGCTTTGCACTGCATTAAATATTTTCCAATCTTCCATAATCAGAATGAAACAGGTAGTTTATTGCAACTTCAAAAATAAAATTCTTATTTGTTTTGAGAGGATTTTTTGTTTGGTTTGTAATTCATAAATTCAAATAAAATTTAAAAATATAGCTAGATAAAATATGTTCTGAGAACTAAATATCATACATATTTAAGATGTATGAGATTGGCATTATCTCAATAAGATTTAAGTTTTCTCATGTCTAATGTTCCATTGAAAAACTAGTATGTACATTGTTTTCTTTGCTCTTGAGTTGTTTTGAACACTGTCTGCAAGTTGTGAACTATAGTACTGTTTTAAAATTAATATTTTTGTTATAAAATTATATAATAATGATAATTCAGAAGATAATTTGGCTGCAGAGTTTTCTTGACGTACCAAGTCACTTACAAATTTAGAAATAAAATTATAGAATTACACATTAAGGTTTTTGTTCTTGTTTAACATTGTTTTTTCTCAATGTTTCAAAGAGTCATCTTTTTCCCACATCTTAAAAAAAATAAAAATAAAAAAAAGAAGAAGAAGAAGAAACATGATATAATTATAAGAAAACAGTAGTACTGAATACAAAACCATACGTAAAGCTTCAACATTTTAAATAATAAAAGATAATCAATACAATAGTCAAAATTTTGATATATTGATTATACTAAAATAAATATAAATATCAGTCGGTGCAAAAGCACTGTCAGCATGGTGGTTGCATGAAGAGGATCAACCACTCACCACTGAATGGAACACAATGTCCTGAGATCGTTATGAGATACCATTAAATGAAAAGAGGAAAAAAAAGACTAATTCTCATGAGTTCCCAAAATGCACCAGAAGAAACTTTTATTTTTAAATCGCAACATCTTTTCTCTTAATTAAAAAGAATGGAAAGTAAAGAACTACGCTACTACAGAAAAACTTATTATTCTGGAAAGTTTGACAAGACAGTCATAGAGAGGCAAGCATGTATTTGATTCAACTATGTGTTGAGACAATTAGAGTATTTTACACATGGTGTTTAAGTGACTCAGTCTGCGAAGAAAAATCTGTGGCCAAATTATCCACCAATTTGAATAAATTGTGACACACTTTCACGTTTTTTATGAATAATTATAATTTTCTTTAACAATGTATAAGCAATCAATTTTTTGTAACATTACATTATTTTACAGTGATTCTTATATAAATTAAAAATTCTCACAATAACGTGCATTCATATTCTTCTATTTACATACATGCATTGGAAAAATATTTTCTATTTTGATTATGAGATTATACATATTACCAGCAAAAGGATTTATTTGGACTAAAAATATATGAAATATGTAGTTATTTTTATCAAAATATGAAGTTAATTACAGACTTAATATGATAAAAAGTGACCATGGTAAAATAATATTTTATTGTCAGTTGATAAACCTTCATCTTTAAATTCTGAAATATAATTTCTAATTTTACACTGGCTGACTGTGCTACTTATGGCATTTTACATTGTCTTAATAGAGAGATTAACATATCATCGTATTCTGACTGGATTGTAACTAGCAATGAGATACTGTGTAAGTTGAAATCTAATGTCCTGTGATGTCATGTGATTGCCAGGTGGCAGCCTCAGAGGGAAGGGAAGGGTTTAGTGTGGAGACTGTAATGAGGAGGGTTTCCCACAGATCACTGAGGCTTCAAGGTCATCTGTCAAACAAATCAAACAGTTCATTGCCTCCTCGGCCCTCCCCCTTCACCCTGCAGGACAACGAGGCCAGCCAGGGCCAGAGAGTAGATGTATTATTCAATAAATTAAAACATATAAATAAAAAAAAAAAATTAATTAAAAAAAAATAAATAAAAAAATAAAAAAAAATAAATAAAAAAATAAATAAAAAATAAAATAAAATAAAATAAAAAATAAAACAAATAAAAAAATCCTCTACTGTTTAAGAAATTACTTAATTTTAAGCTCTTATTGTTGAGATACATTTTTAATATTTAATGAGATTTCACTGTTAAGCTTAATATACTATATGGACTAATTTTAAAAGAAATCAGGATAATAAAAGGACTTTTATTCAAATATGTACCAAATCTCAATATATGGAAAATAAAAGTAGCAATCTTCAACTCTACCCATTGTGTAACAAAGATAATGCAAATTAGTAGCTTATTTATTAAATATGTATTTACATAGAAATCTGTTCCCTGCATATTACATTGTATTATATTGTACATTATCTTACATGTAACATATTACATTAGTACTCTGCAGCAGTGTAAATGCTGCTGCTGCTGCTGAACGTAAGGGAAATGAGGTTCTGAAGCAGAAGAAACTTCTAAATTTGCATGCATGAGTACTGAAGATTCTTCTTCCTCATCACATGTAAGCTGTGTCATAAGAAGTGATGCACTGAGTACCAGAATGTAGTCATAATATTAGGTATGAGAAATTGTTGATTAACATAATCAATATTTGCATTTTTCTGTCAAAAACAAAACATTTTCATTGATTTTGTACTTTTCCAGTCTATCTAGACATCCAACTAAACCATTGACATATCTGACATGGCCAGAGGCTGCTTAATTTATTATCAATTTATGTGTCTATTTGAAATTAGTATTATGGATATATTCACTAGTAAATTAACTTGTGAGAACATTTATCATTATAAATTTTATTATACTTTTATTATAATATAATTCTGAATAAAAATGTTAATTGGCATATTGATGTTCATTTCTATTTCTAAGAAACCCACTTCTTTTAGGACACAATTAATACATTCATTAGAGTTGTAACCTTGGTTTACCATATTCTATATTTATTTATTTTCATTAGGTTTACAGATCGTAAAACAAATTTACCACTTGCTTCTCTCTCTCTCTCTCTCTCTCTCTCTCTCTCTCTCTCTCTCTCTCAAGGTGATCCTGAAGAGAATTTCTGAGTCATAATACAATTGAAGGGTTTCTCAGAAAAAGAGCATTTGTGGAAAAATCCATTTTGTCGGAAATGAGAAAAAAATATTCACCTTCTTAACTCAGACAGATATTTGGATTTTTATATTGTACAGGAATATGTTTACACAGTATGAAACAAAATGCAGTTGTAATTAATTAAACATTATGTTTAACAAGTTACACAAAAAAGAAAAATGGTCAGATGTTATTTTTACTTGAAAATTGCAGATTATATGAATATAATATTTGCTATTATGCATATATCAGCACAATAAGGTACCAAAAAATTGGAAAAATTAAATTACATGTATTTTACATGATACAGTGTTATTCCTGCATACAATAATAACAATTGAACCTCAAAGAAATACTTAACCCAAGTATTTTTAATATAGTCTAGATTAACTATAAACTGCAATTGATGCATTTAACCCAATGATGGCCAAGGTATGAAACTTCATACCAACAGCAAGATTAAAAAAAAAATCCAATATAAGAACAATAAAATAACTTCCAAGTATACCATTGTTGTTGTGTAGAAGATCGTTTATAAGGTTGGTGAGAGTAGTTAGAGACTGTTCTGAGGTTATTTGACTTAGTGAGAAATATTGTAATTTATCGCTCATACAAGAAGAAGGCAGAGTGACTAATAATTAAGTACCTAGAGAACTTTTCTCTAAGAACTTATTGTATTGTAAATAATTTTAAATTTATACTATAAAATTTCAAAATTCAATTTTACAGCCTGATGATCGAGACAATAATCCTCAAAACTCTTGCATGAATATAGAATATATGAAGATTACAGGAAATAGTCTGTCAAAAAATGTGCACCCTAACCCTTCACAAAATCATAATTAATCAGACTAAAAAATGTGGAAATAAGAACTTTTCATTTTTTTTTAAATTTTTATTTCTGAAATATGATGTAAGAGTTATTTTGTTTATCAAAACCTGTATTCTAACAACACACCCTCTTGAGCAACCAGAGATTAAATTCCTTACTATTTTCCATCTAAGGAACTCCTATCAAATACTAAGAAACTTATCAACTGCAAAGTGCTAAACAATCAACACCACAACTTATCAAAACTGCCAACTTCTCTTTAAAATATCTGATAGCAATTTCCCATTCCAATGTCAGACAGAAACTTGTCTCTTAAATTTTCAAATCTATTTTTGATCTCTACTCTCTTATCTTCATAGACTTGTACAATAGACCTATTAACTGCCAACTACTGTGGATCACGCCCTAATGCAGAGGTCTGAAGTGTCAGCATTCTGACAGATTTATGTCTCTGATTGGTACTCCTCTCTCATGAGGAACAATTTACCATGTTGTCCATGAAAAAGTATTATATCTTCTAATCATAACAAACATATTTGTTATGATGACAATTAAAACTCCACACTGTCTTTTCAGAACTGAAAAGGATCATATGTGAACTATTTGAAGCTAAATAAATAAAAAAATAATGGATAATATTGTTTTAAATACCATGTTTGTGATTAGGCAATTATTTAATTTGCAATTAGGATACGAATAAAAAAGATAACATACTGAAGAGATATGTAGATGACCACAATTTTCAACGTTTTGGGGGATGTTTATTGTGGCTTTCAATATTTTGTATTTTCTAAATTACAATACAAATTTTTAAAATTACTAATAATTTATTGAAAAATTACCAGCATTTATTTTTCCTTTTTTAAAATCATTTAAATGTAAACTTTATGTAGTTTGAAGAAGCAGTGTTGATCTAATATGTTTTGATACAATAACATTAACTTTTTCGCTTTTATTCCATTTTTGGAATAATCAAATAACCAGTAAAAAATTATTGTAAAGCTCAAATTAATTTTTTAAATATTCATATGTCATTTTGTTATAATAGTAATCTTGCTATTTTATACAGGGCCAGATTATGCCTAGCTGGGGATTATGCTCTAGTAAAACAGAAATGATACCAGACAATAGGAACATTTTAGATGTGAATTACACTTTTCAAGAAAATTACATTTCTTTCTATACACTTGTTACCTACTTGTTACTATTCTATACCTGTTGCCTTGTTACCTACAAGTGTGGTGCATGCACACTCGCATGCACACTCGCATGCACACTCGCATGCACACTCGCATGCACACTCGCATGCACACTCGCATGCATTCGTACCTGCATGCATTCATGCATTGTGATTTGTAATTGTAATTTAATTACTTACATTACTTTATTACTTTATTATTATTATTACTTTAGTATTATTATTACTTTACATTACTTTACTAAGTACTTACTTTACTAAGTACTTTTCGTACTTTACGTAAGTGTAAATTGTATAACTTTATGTAAAGTGTTTGTAACGTATTGAGTAACTTGTGTTATGTATTGTATTGTATTATGTTATGTATGTTAACTTGTATTATATGGGTACTTTATAAGACCTTGTAAGATAACAGCTTGTTGCTGCCTCCTTTAATAAATAAATAAATTATAATACAATTTTATGTATAACTAAAGTGTGATTAAAGCAGTAAATGGCCACACAAAATATTTACACAACCAATTTTTCTCTCAGTGTAACCGTGAGTGAAACACAGCTATTCTATAAAATACAGCCAAAGTAGTTTATTTACATTTTCGTTTCCACGAAAAACAATGTAGAAAAAAATTATTTTCAACATTCACGTATTCATTTTGTTTTCATCATCAAAATTTTGTAATCAAGAAATAAATTCCTATTTTTTAAATTATATGTAAATGTAGCGCTATCTATGTATGTTTCATTTTCCGAATTACATATTTTATCTTCCTCAATTATATGAATTCACAGAATTGTTTGAAAATACATTTTTATAATTTATTTATTTCTCCATTTCATTCATTTATTTTATTCATTTATTTTGTACTCTCAAGCGGACTGAGAGGCTGCTCTTGATTGTTTTCCGCTCCCATCGTAAATTAATAAGTGATAATTAGTTATGGCTCCCAACATCTCCATTATCCTTTGCGTGTAAATCACTTGGTTTGATTCATTTCGCAATTCGTCCTACCAGGGCGAGTACTAGCTTCCGAAATTCTATCACGTGTTCTGCACAATTAAACTTCAATGTAAAGCAATTGGAAAAGACAACTATTGGGATATTTATCTGCTAGAAATTTATGTGAATTATTTCTTTTTGCACAGCAATGATTTTTAGAATATGAATAGAAAACTTTTTCCTAGAGCTTCAAAATACTTCAATATTTTGTCCAGGGTTTGATATTTTTTCTGGTGATTTTAATTTTTCTGTTTACTCGCTTATAAGGACGTGTATTAATTGATTGTATGTGTATAGCCCTGCATTTTGGAATACAAATGCGGGAATATTTGTTTCTAGAGCCTCAACTTAGCCTTAAAGTTTGGGCATGGAACAATTTTTTTTTTAATTTTTGATTTTTTTTGTTATTTGCTAATAAGAACTTGTGTTAATATGTTATCTTTGTACAGCTCTGAATTTTGCTTGTTTAATCGCATATAAGAAAATGTGTTAATTGATACTTTTGTACAACCATGGTTTGTGGAATAAAAGTGCGGTAATCATTTTTTCCTAAAGACTAAAATTCGCCATACATTTTGCAAAAGGTTTCATATTTTTTGAGAAGAATCTGAACTGACGTAGATGAAACGCTTTATGATAGGAAATCTTGAAAAAGCATCGATAACTACGAGAAAAGTATGACCATTAATACGACCAGCATAGTCAATGTACTCTGTCGTGAATTCGATGCTTCTGGCCAAGACGAAGGTGATGCAGCTGGAGGATTAAAGCGAGATTCTTGTAAAATATCACAACCTTGAACCAAATGATCCCCATCCTTACTTAGACCTGGCCACCAAACATGATTACGTGCGATTGCTTTTGTCCTTACTATTCCATGAAGAGACGAATTAATCGCTTTTAAAACCCTTTGCTGTAATTTCTCTGGAACAACAACAAAATACCCAAACAATTTGTAACCCTGATACGTCGAAAGTTTATGTCGACATTGCTACAAAATGTTCACTTCAGATGAAACTCTAGCTGGCTCTCGCTGGCTAGAAACTCTTAGTTGGCTAGAAACTCTTGTAAAAATGGAACACCTGTTTTTAATTGGTTCCTATGCTGTTGCCTGAGAACTACTTCTTTATTGCTAACAGGCCCATTCTTAACTTCTAATAAATGTATTCCCAAAGGATCAGGATATTTCGTATTTCATTCCATTGATAAAGGGAGTCTAGAAAAAGCGCCAGTATTTCCATGATTTTTTTCCTTTCCTGTAAACAAATTCATAATCATGTGCATTAAGAATTAAGGACCAACGAAGCATCCTTGGTGACAAATGCTTTGAAGTTTGCGACCACTTCTTAAAAATTTCTAAAAGAGTTTTATGGTCCGTTATAAAAGTAATATTTGATCTTACAAAACTGAATTTATGGAACTTGACATTCCAAACACGAAATAAAGTGCCTCCTTGTTAATCTGAGAATATTTCCGCTCAGTTTCGGAATGTGTTCTAGACTTGAAAGCAATATGGCGTTCTTGTCAATCTTCATCTATATGTGAAAGAACTGCAGCCACCCCACACGTAGAAGCATCGCATGCTAATATATGCTAAAGTACATTTCCATTATAATGAATTCACATCCTATCAATTGTCAAAATATCCTTGATGTATTGTAAGGCGCTATCGTGTTCTTTCTGGCCAAAGCCACTTTGCATTTTCATCTAGCAAACAATAAAGACGTTCAAATTTTGTGACTATGTGCAATGAAACGATCATAAAAATTGATCACATCGAGTAAAGCTTGCAATTCTGACTCATTCGTAGGTTTAGGAGCCTACAAAACTGCATATATCTTCTTTCAAAAGGTGGATACCTTGCGCGTCGACACAATATCCTAAAAACTGAACTTCAGAAGTATAAATTTTACGTTTACTCATTTTTACCTTCAAACCAAGTTCTTAAAGCTTGTCTAAAACATTGATCAGTCGCTCTAGTGGCACTAGTAATAAGAATTTCATCCAACAAAACAGTAACTCCTGGAATCTTGGCCAGCCATCCTTCGATCGTACTATAACATTTCTTGCGGAGAATTAAAACACAGGTAATGGTTTAACAAAGACGAGTTTATTGACTAGTACAGATAGGTTGCACAATCCTTGTGTTCTTCACTTGGTTATTTCCTCACTATCTGATTTCCTCTTGATTATTTATTCACACTGTTCACTTCTGCGCTATCGCACAGTCCGATGCACATACCAGGGTCTGAAGCGCTGACCACAGTCCACTGCGCTGACCACAGTCCACTGCGCTGACCACAGTCCACTGCGCTGACCACAGTCCACTGCGCTGCTGTTTACCGACTGTTCCCTTGTTCACCGCAAGTTTCATCTGAAGTGAACATTTTTTGGCAATGTCGACAAACTGGATACTTCACAGCTCAGCTTCCACATCAGACTGCTAGCAGTCGCCGGCTTTAAGCGAATTTATACCTGAATGGCGCCCGCCTAGATCTTTCCGAAATTTGCGTCACACTTCTACGAGACTCGCGAATGACACGGTTTGGTGGTTCAGTTTGGTGCGTCGGCAGATGACGCAAAATTCGTTACAGTACGTTGGAAAATACCTGGAGTCGCTGAAATCCTAAAAGGCAATCTTTTTTGCAGCAAAACGACCTTTAATTGTATTCATTGTAAGAAAATGAGAGGACACTTCAACTTCCAATTGAGTGAATGCTTGATCAAAGTCAAGCTTACCACCTGATAAGTTCACAAATCAATCGTTAATTGGAGGAAGTGGAAATTTGTCTGGTTTCAAAATTTTATTAATTGTAGCGTTATAGTCTCCACACAATCGTAATGAACCAACTCGTTTTGGAACCACAACCTCTGGAGTAGCCCATCTGGAAAATGATCAATCCATGAAATATTTAATATTCTCTCTTGTGGAAGTGAAAATGAATTTATTCCTTGAACAGAAATTCCAAAACCTTCGAACCAATTCCTGCCCAATAAACTGTGGTCGTTGCATCCATCGACAAATAAAAGCAACCTGGCTATCCTGCCTCTGAAATCGATCTTGACCATTTTTGTACCAACAATTTTCAGACTTCTATTGTGATAATCACCCCAAAATAATCAATGTGCAAGAACCAATTGAGAATCGCAACGAGGCTATAATCTTCTAAATGTATTCATATTCATCAACGAAATAGCTGCTCCAGAGTCAAACTCCATTGAAACTTTTTGATTATCCACTAGCAATGAGATAATTAAAGCCACTGGAACTGAAACTTAACATGTTTTTGATTTAACGTCATCTATCACGTTGAAAATCTCGTAACCTTGCATGTTCCGATGCCAGCATGAAGTGTGATCAACCGACAAAAATGACGAATGTGTTGAAACTTGCGAACTATCTTTATCCTTATTTCGATTCGACGATGTCACATGATGAATTGATAATTTCCAAATAATTAGGATACCTTTGGGAATTTTGATTCTTATTATTTTCATTCTTAAATTTTCCTTTACGATGTCCTCTTTGCCAAATTTGCGAAACATGTTGCGTTTTTCCACAAACTGTACACATAAGTGAAGCTGGATCCATATACCATTGTGTCACACGAGTAGGACCTGAACATCGAAAACGCAATTGAGGTCTCTCGAGAAACATTACTGTTCTTGCTCCTGTATTATGAAAATTAGCAGGTGTGTTTATCAATGACCCTAGACGTTGATGAGGAATCTTTTTCTGAAGAGAATCTGTATTTTCCTTTGACATCCACTGAATTGTTTCTTCCCCAGATGACATCTCGTTGACATGCTGAAGAGCTGTTTCGACTCTGGATGTTGCCTATATGGTCTCTGTCAACGTAAGATCAGTTCGTTGCAACAACAGAGCTCACACATTTCCTTCACTGATTCCACATACCAGTTGATTGCGAATCGTATTGTCTACCACTGCTCCAAATTCTCAATAATTTAAAGAAGAAAGGAGTCGAGGAAATTGTTTAATGTCAAAGTTAACAAGCATTGTCATCGACAATACATTTCTGTTCAAAATTTCAAAACTGTTCATCGGATAGAAGATAGAATGCAGTATGTTCAAAAATCAAAGATGCGTCAATACTCCGAAAATTAAAAAAAGAGAAATAAAAAACCTATTTTCTCTATCATCTACAGCAACTTTCCTTCACCTTAAATCGTTTTGAAGAGATCTGCCGTAGCCATCTTGGACTGTCCACCTTATTTAGAGTAAAACTGGAGTAATCACACAGCCTTCACAATCGAAAAAGAAGTGACAAAAGCATCTGAATCTTAAGCTCTCACCGGGAGAGGTGGCTCAGGGCACCAATTTTTGTCGTTGCAGTGCCTCTGACCGGGAGGTCAAAGGGTTTCGAGCCCCGACGGTGGCAGGATTTTCGACACTAGCTAGATAGCTAGGTCGAATTCAGTCGTGGTCTGGAGGTGAATTCCAGCGGCTGGCTCTGATCTGTCCTTTTCTTCGAACTATATCTGACGAATGCCGGAGTAATACCTTAAAAAAAGGCCACGGACCGCGCGTAATCTTTGCTTCCTCTTCCTTGCCCTATCCTCACCCCTTACATAAATACGCTTACACTTTCATGCACTGTACTACCACGCATATCGGGAACTTGGAGCTTGTTCCGGCTGGGACGATGCCCCGCTAGTGGGAGATATGTGATTGGGGAAAACCCGCTAGCAGACGGTCCGTCGGCGCCGATCTCATCATCCAACGGGGGAAGATCACCACAACATCCAGAGAAACATGCACTACTATTACGGGAATAATGACCTTAGCCGCAATCTCTAATTAATCAAATGAGGCCCCTATTATTCTAAACGTTACTTCGAGAACTTATCTTTCTACTGATTAATTCCCAGAGATTAATTCCCACGAGATTTCCGTGTTCGTGCCTAACTTTAATGCATAACTGTGCTTGCTTAAACAAATGATCAAGAGCAGGTGAACCGTCATAACTAAATTACACATACGAGAATGTCACATGTAGCAGCAAATTTGTCCTCTGAGACTTGTCTTATTTCCATACCCAGCTCAGCTTTCAACGTGTTCACGGCTTTCAATGTGTCAATCTACGAACAGCTCTGGACTTAAAAAGTGCTAAATAGTGGTCCAAATTACATGTGACGGGCGGCAGTGCAAGTCAGGGCAATGCAGCCAACCATGCGCTCAATGATTATATAATTTTAAGGAATGTGTGGAATGTTTCGATAATATAATGATATAGCAAAGCCGCATGAGTTTCCATTGTCCATGAGCAAAATGAGTTTCCATTGTTCGTGAAAAATAGAAATTGCAACATGGGTTAATTAACTTTTTACTATTTTATTTAAAGAATAATTAAAACAATATGTTTAATATTTTAAGATATAAAAAAAAATTATCTAAATAAATTAAGTCACGTGGTAAAGTACGAAGGGCATTTGATAAATACGCGGTGAAAGCGCGCTTCAGGCATCTCTTCGATTTTTTTAATTCGTTCCGCCACTTTTCTATTTTGCATATTATGTGGTAACTAGTGTTGTATGCTAACTATTACATGGTGTGCTATTTAGTCTCGCTAAATAGACAATTTTACAATCTTATTGTGAATCGGTACTTTTTTTTCTGTAACAAAAATCTTAATGATACCGGTGACCATATTATAAGGGCGACCCGTATATAGAGACGACTTATGATACGGGCGACTCGTAGAATACGGTTGACTCATATGTTACCAGTATTAATGCGCGTGGTTTTCACCCGTTAGAATACATACATACATACATACATTCACGAGTCCCAGGTGACCAAATACTCGTAATACTCCAAGACCTCTAATATAAATGCGATAATGAAAGTGGACACTTCCTTGCATGATGGCGAGAGAAAGATGTGGAAGGAGAGTATGCGATGTTATTCCTTTCGACAGACGTGCAAAAGTTATACGCTATCACTTGCACTTTTAGAATGTCACCGCCTGTGATAATCTAACAAATATAATGCCTCGAGAAAATAGTTGCCCCACAAACTTGAGCATTTTCATCTTCTGTGAACGCAATCCTCCACATTCTACAAAATGGAGAGAAAAATGTGTAGAGCTTCACGAAAACTGAACAAGTTAAAGATGTTCAATATACATCATGTGATCTTAGTAAAATGTCAACTGTATGGTGTGGTATATTATGTTATATTTCACAATAGAAGGAATAGTGGTATAAAAAATCTTTTATTTAGGATTTTCACGCAGAGTTCATTCTTTTGCGAGAAAAGGCAAAATTCACAAATATTAGAATGAAATATATTTCCATTTACCACAAAAACAATAACTTTAATCACCCAAATTCTGAAAATTGCAGCTCTACGTAATTTGTGTTCATATCAGCAGTTTATGAAGATCAGATTTGTCAGCCGGTCCGGATGGCAGGGATCGCTAAGGCAGTAGTGCCGTAGCGATCTTTAACCGCCTTAAATAACAAAAAAAAAATTGTCAAACATACACAAGTTTACATTTTGTTGTTTATACGCTTTATGACGAATGTAGATGCGGTGATAGTAAATTAAATTTCGTGATTATAAAGGAGAAGAAAAAATATTGAAATATGCTTTTATGACCTAAAAGTTTTGAAATATGAATTTTAATACATAACGAATATTAGCAATAATTCATTTCCTGTGTAATTTCTTGATAACATTCAGGATAAACATGCTTTGAATGGAAAAAAAATGTTTTTGTTGAAACATAATATAATCTACCCTATATCGCGAGAGCAATAATTGAAGGAAATAATTATCTTAGTGAAGTACATTGTATGACTCGTATTTCTTATGACTGGATACAAAAATATGTTATCAAGAATATTTTCCATATTTTCACAAGTATTTTGTAATCTAGAGAAAAAAACGCGAACTGTGACAAGCTCTTTCAAAGCAATGAACGCTCACAAATAAATAGATTCTATGAAAATATGAAACATTACATAAATAAGTCTCTATAATATGCAAAAATGCGCCTATAATTACACGAATATGTACCAACAGGAAAAATCGGCCAAATGCGCACAAATATACACTAATATATTAATCTATATATCATCATAGTTTAACCGAGTGCCAAGAAATTTCAGTTAGCACTGAAACACTATGCAGAACGCACAACAATATGCAAAAATCATAGAAATTTGCCCCCTAGTGATTATTATGATGCGATGCAATGCAATTCTATGCAGTACAATACGATTCTCACCACGAACGTAGTTTTGAACAATACAAAGTTCACGATTCGGCACCGTTATAACTTACCTTTTAAAGTAGACATCTGAAGCAATAAAGCAATTTCTCGGAGCCTCTTCATGTTATTCCCCCGAATAACGCCAGTTCTACGATATTGCCCTGAATAGTATTCAATCCGCGATCCGAAAGATAAGGCATGAACTATATTCAGGGCCCTATAACTCCCATATAACGTGGTGGGGACCATTACGGTGGCGCGCTCTGCTGCATCACCTTCTTTACAGGAACTAAAACACGAACTGCTGCCAACGATACTTCAAACGTGCGTGACTGCTGCGTGAGTTCGCGGGTGGCAAGCAGGACCATAATGTTACAAAAGATAACGTCTACGTTCGCTCTTTCTTCAGAGGTTTCTTACAAGTATAGATTATGAATAATTGTACATTTAGGAGACACTTTTCGTATTTGTCACAAATCAGCCGATTTGTATGTGGGGAAAGTTGGCGAGCCTAACCTGCAGCGGCACCCGGCGACACTAGCGCTTCCTATAGTAGCAACCTCGAGCTTTGTCCCCGATTTTGATGGAGAGTTGCCGGGCCCTGACTATATTGCTCACCCATCGGAGCCTCAAGTTCAGCGAAGTTTGTCTGTTCCTTGACAGGGACGCTCAACCGCTCAACAATGATAAGAGAAAGCGCGAGGGGAGGTCTGGCCCTTCGCTTCCCCCTCCCCCTCCCCTCCCCCTCCCCTTTCCCTTTTTCGTCGCCCTCGCTCAGTCTTCGGAAGAGTTGCGTGCCGCTCGCACCGAGGGGTCGAGGAGATGCAAGTAAGTGACTGTAGTTGACAAGGAAGTTCTTGACGCGAGGAAAACGTAGTTATGTTCTTTCATAATAGTGATGATTCTTATAGTTTCGAAACCATATCCATACATTTTTTGATGTTCAGGTTACCTTTGGTACAAGGTTCTATTTGAAAATACCCTTAAATTAGTAGGGCCAATTTCAAAATTGTCATTGAAACCGAATTGGAAGTTTTCGCCACGCTGTTTTGACGACGGGATTACAAGACATAAAGTAGAAGTAGATATAAAATCTCTTAAATACTATCTATATAACAAGCATAAAGATCCAAGTACAAATTCACAATATGTTTGTTTTTAATAAGTTTCAGTAAATCAATATTGTTTGGGCAAAATAAATCCATATGACGTGGTTGCAAAAACATTAGACAAACATTCAGATTTATCATGCGACTTGTTGCAAAACCAGACAGATCAGAGAGAAAAATCTATTGCTTTTTACCAAATGCTTTAACTGTTTGACGTACTGTTATCGGTGATTATCGAAATGAGAACTAGATTTTAATACAGAACGAAATTTTAAGCATCGAAAATGGAAGAAAAGCTATGAATGTAGAATTGAAACGGTCAGCAAAATTTCAATATGCCATATGGTGATACCAGTTTGAACGTATTCGCGACTTTATTAATTTATTAAAACTATTTTCACCTTCATTATCAAGATAATTTTGAAATAACATTGTTTTCCGGTGAAGAAAGTATGCCCCTAGCACTTCCTTGCACATGGCCTCTGGCAAACAATTCCGATTTCCCGCAGTTGCCATCAGGTAGACGCGAGACGTGGCGACTTTGCAAATGTAGCAAGAAAGCCTGGTCATTCTACCAATTTTTCTCAAACAACTGAGAGGGGAATTTGAAATATTTTTCGTGGGGTGTTCTGTCTTTTACACACTCAAAACCAGGTTGGTTTTTCTTGTATTATTTGGCCACAGTTTTAAATAAATCTCTGAACACTTGAAGGCTGTGTTGATTTTGCAATTGATACGTTTAAAGTGGATTTTCAAGTTTTTCATTTTGTTTAATACGTTATGAAGTACTTATTTTGTACTGTCATTGATTATTGTATATTCTCCAAGAACGCGTGCCCTTTTTTCCCGCAGAAAATTGGAAGTCTTCACCTACAGTTTCAATCGCTATCATTTCAGTGCAGCACACACATCGAAATGAGTTCTCCTGAGATATGAAGAAAGCTACCGTACGAGCCGATGCGTAACCGCGCTCCAGTCGTGACGCTGCCACTTGAGTAGCTGTGCGATCTCAATAGTAGCTTCAATAGTAGCTCAAAACTCTTCCGAACGGTGATTGCGTACCCATGCTCACGGACATACTCCAGCTAGGGTTATACCAGGGCCCTACAACTCTCATATAACGTGGTGGAGACCATTACGGTGGCGCGCTCTACTGCATCACCAACTTTACAGGAACTAAATTACGAACTGCTGCCAACGATACTTTAAACGTGCGTGGCTGCTGCGTGAGTTCGCGGGTCGCAAGCAGGCCCAAAATGTTACAAAAGATAACATATGTTCTTATAAGTAAGTTAAGATGTTTCTTATAAGTATGGATTATGAACAATTGAACATTTAGAAGACACTTTTCGTATTTCTCACAACTTAGCCAATTTGTATGTGGGAAAGTTCGCGAGGCTAACCTGCAGCTGCAGCCAGCGACACTAGCGCTTCCTATAGTAGCAACCTCGAGCTTTGGCCCCAGTTTTGATGGAGAGTTGCCGGGCCCTGGGTTATACCCTAGTCAGGCTGTCACGAACAATCTGATCAGCGCATCCCTGGTCCTTCGGAGCCTTTCGCGATGTCTGACAGACTTACTTTGAATAATATCGATGCAGAGAGAAAGCAAAAAAGAGAAAGGGAATTTTCCAAATTGGCGATATGCATATAAAATTCAGATTCTATGTTCAAAAGATGAATTCATATACTTTAAATTCTAAAATAAATCAAAAGGTCTAAAAGAAGTCGTACGAAAGTGGCATTGACAACTAGCATGTAAACATCCTTACATTTTTAACATGTTACCTTAGGGCCCCCTCACAGGTCTCCACTCAGCAGCACTTCCGAGAAGCGAGTCTGACGATCCAGTGATGTGCTGTTTAACTCTTTTAAATGCTTCAAAAAATTTATTTAGAAGTTTCTTTGTTTTTGAAAAAATGTTTTTCGAAGCGAGTGCGCAAGTGCCCTGTTCCTTATTGTCAGTTGTCAAGCCTTTAGTGAGTGAACTTCAGATGCATGTTCCTGTATTTGGTATTTTCAATACATTCAATGAACTAGAATAGTTAATGTATTACTAAAAGTTTGTTTAAACAACATAAATGTCTAGAATATACTTTTAAACAATTATCAAAATACATCATTTTGTTGTGGAGATAGGATGTCTGAAGTAAAAACCCACTTTTGGCCAATTAATTATAAACAAATCGATAAGATTGAAATTATATGATCTCTAAGGGCATGAAGAAATCAAATGTATAAGAGAAAACTGAATAGAAACAATATTCTTGATATAAGGTAGGCAGCTACCTTGAAAGTTCAAAGAACTTCAATTTCTACTATGATGCAAAACTCTCAACGACATTACACGTGTGGTTGCTAATAATTGCAAAATATAATATTCTGTAGTTTTCTTCTGAAGATGAATGATCTCTCATTTCATTGACCTTTCTGATGAAGGAAGAAGAGAAACTGTAACAGAAACACTTTTTCCCTCACTATTTCGAAACCAATCGTTTTAAACTTTTCATATTTCTTCTCTTCTGAACTAGTTTATTCCACCAACTTATTACAATTGTTATAGTGAACAAATCTTTTCCTAACAAACTTAGTCATCTTCAAAATCTCTAATTACATTTAAACACATATCTACATTTTCTCTCTGGACATTAAAAAATTGCATCAGTGCTTCGAAAATAAGGAGTAAATGTGTTCAGTAAAAACAGTTTGAGAGCTTCGCAAAATTTCCACTTCTCCATTAACGTCTGCATTTATCCGGTCCCTTCCGGTTGTAATAGTTCTCACGAATAATGGACAAAATAAAGAATTGGTTCGCTGTTCTTTTAAATTGCATTCACTAACCATCCATCAAGTAAATGAAAAAGATTAAATGGACTTTTAAAAATGCTCCTGAATAGCAAATGTTTTCTTGTCGGAAATTGAAATACGGGTAGATAAGCCTGAATGGCTTATCTAGATTGAAAAAATAACTGGCTTATGTAGAAAAAAAATTTGCATTCAGATATTTCATTCATACCTCTTGACAGCTCAAAGTTTAATACGTGTGCGTAGCAGAAATAAGAGCATAGCCAGCATAAATAATACTCGGTTACGTATCCTGGACCTTCGTTTGCAAGCCAGCCTTATATAACTGATGCCACTCTTACGTTTGAGCAATAAATTGTAATCGAGATTTATTTTTTGCTTTTTTCACAACGTAACCCATCGGATGTTGTTAGCACTGTCATCAGATAATTTCATAAATTTTTCCTTAACGCATTCTTCCTCCTTATGCCATACCTCAACACTTTTGTCTACAGAGATCTAAAAACCTTGAGTTTAATTTAACATAATTGAAACAAAATAAGAGTTCGATTTCTTTTAAAATTGCTCGACTCGCGACATCGCGACAATTGAATGCATTACTAATAAGAATTAATTTTGAAGATCACTCTATGTACCTTTGTATACTGTTGGCATTTCAAAATGTTCTACAAGATATTATCTTTTTAAAATACTCAAAGTTTCGCGATAATTTCCTTTATTAAAAGACATTCATTTCATTGTGACCTCAAAATGGAAGTTCATGTCTTCCGAGAAAGCAATTCATTTACATCAATTAAAGGTTTCAAGACTTCTGCGTTCTTTTTCAGTTTTTAGTTATGCAAAGAATCATTAATTTTTAATGAGCTATTTGTGTCCTAATCTACCGGGAACTAAGGAAACAGACTAAGCATAACTATAGAAGCCCACCACGCTGGTGCTTTGCTTTCGGATTTTTCATTGACTTTAGCACATTTCGTAAGGTCACTCAAATTACAAAATCCTGTTGACACACAATTTTTCCTTGTTCCTTTTGAAAAGTCGTGACCAATAAATATTTTGCTACAACTACATTACTCTCTACAACTGAACCACTTGTAGAGCTGATAATTAAACACCATGTACTTGTTTAAACATTGTTTTTCAACAACTTTGGCTGTTAATTGAATAGTAGTAGGCCTTAGATAGGAAGGACGGCCGTAATGAACGGTCCAAAATTTCTCTTCAAATTAAAAAAAAAAGTTTATAGTTTATTTACTGTCGCTTCAACGTTCATGGTCATAAGCGACAATTGAAGTTTTCATGTGGTCACAGGTGTAGTGATGTTCAGTTATAACAGTCATATTTACAATAATACTTAGTTTTGACTCTTGTATTAACAGCAAAATTTAGTAGTAAAAGGCGTGGGATAACAATAAGTGGGCCACAGTGAGAAGCACTTATGCAGTTACAATTAATACATAATACACTTTGTCTTAAAAAGATAAACTTTTCATTGGGAATGTATAGAGACATGATTAATATTTCAGATTACTTTCAAAATTGTATTATTTCCGCCCCCCTGGAATTTAGGGGATTCAAAAATTGATTCTAATACGTCCTCCTGCAGAAAATTGAGTGTACTGTAATAAGGGCAATGTTTAATTATATGGTATATGTTACGGTTTTTGTTAGTCGAAGCGCAATATTTTCAATTTCTCCCAGAATGAATGGTAAATATTGTATACTTATCACTAACAAAATCTAAGTAAACCCATTCAATAATCAGGACACAACGCACTTAAGAACACCGATCGGTTACAGTTGCAATACCAGTTCATGTTGTGGTAACATTGAATAGCGCGTGTTTTAAGTCGTTGCGTCTGAATTGACGCAACGCGTGTCTAAGCCCCGGGAGGCCTTGAGCGCTTTGCGCTTGGGAGTAATCCTCGATTAATAATCGCGCTTTATTTATAATCCTTCATTGGGAGTATTCCTCCATCAAAATTATGTTATTTAATCGTCGCAGTCAGTTTTCGAGAGGACCGCCAGGTAGCATCTCCGCGTACGCGCCTCCTACTTCGCGCTCCTGCGTCACTACCCAGCGGCCAGAATTGGGAAGGAATTGGGATAGAGGTAAGGTTTAAGATACTTCACAGAGGTTGGACTAGCCTAGCATGCAAACGCGTTTTGTCGTAACAAATTTCACATGGGGTTGAACGGGGATTCTTACCCGGAACCTCAGTGGTGAAAGGCAAGCGACTTCGCCACTGAACCAGGAGAGCACGTTTCGCCAAGCATGGCCGGAAACCGCCGAACTGCCAGATGCCCCGACCTTAGATCTTATCGCCGAGCACTGGGACTGGCACCGCTACGGCCAGCTGAGTGAGTCAAGCGGGCTGCGGGCTCTCAATTCGCCACACTAAACTGATTCTTGGGCGATCTTCGTTGTTTTATGGCTCTTTCTCAAGTTTCTTCAGTAATATCGTTTCAAGACCTGCAATTAATGACTAGTTATCACATGCATCTCTAATATATTGAATTTATAAATACAAATAGTTCAAATTAATTTTTATTTTTCGCATTAGCGAATCTATTACAGGACGCCTCTTTACTGGAATCTGGGTTTACCCTTCATTGGGTGCTTTTGGCTATTTCGGAAGATCTTTGACTGGTATTGTTTTACGAAAATAATTACAATTGATTGAAACTTTAAATAAATTCGGGATTGCAAAATTCAATATTTTAATTCTCGATTTATGCTGGCTACTATGGCTCAGTGGGGGGGTCTTGTGGTTCTCTGCAGTGATGCTGACCGCGACGTTCTGGGGTTAGAGTATGTCAATGGATTTTCGGTGCGAGTTACATTGCTAGGTCGAATTGAGCTACTGTCTATATGTGAATTCTCGCGGCCAACTGCATTGATCGACTGTGTCAAGCGAATGTCCGAGCGGTTGATTATTCGAGATTAAAAATTCGCCTGTAAAAAAAAAAAATTGAATATCTGTGACGGTTAAACTTTAAATTTCACCATCAGGTCACAGAAGTGGGGAAATGTTTCCTGTTTTTCCAGACATAGAGACACAGACGGACACACACACATAAACAGAGACAGAAGGGCACGCGCAGATACGGGCACACACCGATCGCTTCTCAGCAAATGCAGAAACTAACGCTCCCTACGGTGGCACTCTTGGCGCCGAGAACGCGAAGTGCCGAGGCCTAATCTACGTCCGTTGTCTTTAAATTCGGGATATGAACTGAATAATATGTGCATAACTTGCGTTTTTGATTAAAAAGACCTACTGCATTGATTTGTTTTGGATTTATTTTGTTTCCTTTAGGAATATGACAAGGTGTTGTGCCTTGCTGCCTTGTTTGTTGCAGGAGCTGTAGTTTGCTGAGCAGAGCCGAGCTGGACCCAATCAAACGTCGAAAAATGGGAAACGCGCATGCGATCCGCGGCTACCAACGGCTGCAGAATGAGAACCCAGCCGCGCCAGATGCACCAGCTGCGCCAGATGCACCAGCTGCGCCAGATGCACCAGATGCACCAGATGCACCAGATGCACCAGATGCACCAGCCGCACCAGATGCACCAGCCGCACCAGCCGCACCAGCCGCACCAGCAGCGCCTCCCGACCAGCTCTTGCCCCCTCTGCCACCTTCACCCCCCTCGCCTCCCTCACCACTGCAGGATACGCAGGTACTGTCGCCCCATCTGATCAAATTCTCAAACAGAGTTCACCAACAAAAGATACGCTTGCCAGCAAGTCTCTTGGCATAGGATGTAAGGCGTTGCCATTTACTTACTTCCCACGGAATCAGTTGCATCAATATGCACTGTAAATTGCACCAAGAAATTTTGCTCAGACAGCTCTGATTTCGCCGTAGCATTAGAATACTTTTTCTCGTCTACGCAGTACACGAGAAAGTAAAAATGAATTTGAGCGAAATTGTAATGCAATATATATATATATATATATATATATATATATATATATATATATATATATATATTTGGTTATCCCCTGGTTATACATGAAACGTGAATGGAATTAATTGAATTAATGTCCGCGTGTACAAACTGAGCACCAGCCTCGAACAAACACTGACGGGCGCCGCGTGAGTAGCCATTTGCTTCGTTGAATGTTCTAACCAACGCGATCTGCCCCCTCCTCCAGTGTGATTTTTAAAATTTAACGTCAAAACCAGACACACATTGTGTGGCGTGCTACGTGGAGAAGTGTATTCAGTGCACGGTTTGGTAATTCTGGGATCCCTACCCTAAATCATATAGTAGTTCAATTCTGAATACAGAAAGGAAGAGTTTTTAGGCAAGGAATAGATACATAGATTTATTTAGTCAAAAAACGGTAAAAACTGCGTGTGAGGTATGGGGGAGAAGAGAAACCGTTAACAAAATATTCGCTCTGATGCAATGAAATCTATTTTCAAAGATTCGGGTTCTTGTTCTTCATCATGTCATTCGCAAAGGAATATACTTCTGCCACGACAACTTGGAGAACGATAATTTGAATAACCATATTTCCCACTGAACTATAGAAGACGTGCACCGGTAATGAAGTTGAGTGTGTTCGCCATCTACCATTCGTTCCAGAGCGAACAGGAGGTCCTCGGTACAGTCCACCGTTGTGTTCAGGACGGGGAATCGGATGTCGATACAATCAATGTGAGCGTCAAGAACGCAATAAGCGAATCCGCGCTTTTTTCTCAGCTGTGTACTACGGTCGACTATGGAGTGACATATTATTTCATACACATTTCATATGCATGCTTCTAATGGCGCATACTGTTTCCACGTCGTCTGATCATCCAATTCTGTAAATGAGTGATTATAATGGAAGGTTTGCTCGTTCGAGAATCACTATGAATTGTGAAACAAGGGTATGCCCTTTAGACCTTCTACTTCAACGCTGTGCATAAAAGCGTTTCCTTTAAACCCTAGGATGCATATGTAGGGCCTCGAATGCGGTAACGTTTTTTATTTCGCTATTTACTCTGCGCTGTTACACATTTCTGGGAGCTTGCTCTTCTGTTAATCTCTCCTCCATCATTCTACTTTCATTTTAGTCACAGGCAAGGGAAAAATGCGTTTAAGACGTTATATTGGTAGATCCTGAAATTTGATATTACATCTGTCAATATGCAAGGCTTGTAAGGCTCGATTATGGTATTTCGGGCCTGATTAACGTATTTCAGCCCAATCAATCGTTATTTCAGGTCCTGTGAATTTTAAGTAATAGTTGGCTTAACTTCGACAGTGGACTTTTATATAATTTTAAGAAATGAAGTTATCAAGAATAAATAGTAACTTGAATGTTCATTTTCGAGAGAGTATTGTGCAGGGCCTCGGATGTCCGTATCCATGCATCCTAGGGTTGAGGAGACAATGCCCGAGGAAGCCTTCCAGCTGGAACTGTTGTCTCGACAGGAGGTGCAAGACCTGCGCGCGGCCCTGCGGTTGATGACGGAGAAGGTGCAGCGCGTGGAGAGGGCGCTGGAGCAGGGGGAACGGCGCGTGCCCGCGACGCCGGACGAGGCGTTGCGCGTCCTCCTGGACGACGGGCAGGACAGTTGGCTGGAGGACGTGTTGAGCGCGATGGAGCGGCGCCTGGAGCGGCGGCTCGAGCGCCAGTTGGGAGAGAACGTGGAGCGGAGGCTCGAGCGGCGGTTAGAGCGCGCCTTTCGGGACTACGAGCAGCAGCTGCACGAGCAGCTGCAGCAACGCATGGACGGTCTGCGCCGCAGCGGTGAGCTTCTCGCCCGTCCGCTCTCTCCAACCCCTCCCCGCGCCCCACTACCCGAGCTAGATCGTTTACAATGCAGCGTCTAAGGGCGGGAGGTCCCTGCAGCAGGGGTTGGGGTCGACGGTGGCGGAGTTTTGGCACTAGCTACGTAGGTAGTGAAGCCGAATTAATTTGCTGTCTGGATAATTGTATCTGCTAGCTAGTCTGATCGGTTGTTTTCCGTTATTTCTATGATCATCGCCGGAGGAGTACCCTAAAGGACCCTTACTTCCTTGTTATAGCTTCACCCCGTACACAAACTTGTGTACTACCACAGATGAAGTGAGACCATTCGGGAGATGAGTGGTGTTTCGCGGTAATATCTGAAAAGGGGTTCAACCTGCAAGCCGACATGTAGGTCCTCATTGAATCTCATGTAATTGCGGGGAATACCACTTTCCATGATATAACATTTATGGGATAGTGTATGGGACCGTCGAACATGTGTGTCTCCGAGAAACGATTAACCAAACAAACATTTACTCACGATGCGGTGATCTTCCGAGATCTAAATTGACAAGATTGCTATTTGTAACAACGAAGTTTTTCGCTATATATTTACTTAAATACTTTTTGTTAATTTCGTAATTTTTGTAATATTTCAACACCTGAAAAAACGTCAAAGCTGTGGAATGCATTGTTTTTTATTTAAGTTATATTATTGTTATACTGTTTTCAAACCGAATGTGTGTTGATGCTGGCTGAAAATAAGACTTCTTTATAAACGTCTCGAGGTCGATGTCTGCAATCCAACAAGGCGTCCTGCTTTGACGTTCCCTTTAGCTCTTAGTTCTGCATCCAAAACCTACCCACATTTCCCGATCTGCGGGACGGGTCTTGAAGAAAACAAACTTTACAACTACAGTAAGAAGAATAGTAATCTGGTAGCGATCGAATCAACTCACGTTTTCAAGCTATGCACTCAGAGGGGAAGATGGTGTTTGCGTATGATTCTGGTAAAACCAGTGACTCTCTTAAACGTACTCTAAATCGAAACGTAAGATATTAATTACAAAACCCAACTTGACACAAAAATAGTCGGTAATATATTAAACAGCTGAAGACTGATTTTAATAGTAGTGTTTAGAAACATGTCCTAACAGAAGGCCTCTATTTGAAATGATCATCGTGAACAAATTGAGGTACTCGTACATCTAACAGATATCTATTACATGAATTATATTAGATTAGATTATATTAAATGATTCACAAAATGGAACCACTTTACACTGTAATAAATTATTGTATATCCCGTGGTCGTTTTCATCCGCCACACAAGTAAAATGTACGCGTGAGAGCACAGAGTTTTCTATTTGTGAGTACGTCAGATTTTAGCAGTATATTATACTTCCTGACAAAACAGCATTCGAATTATGACTGCCTAGTGTACTGATGTTTGAGTTCGTGTCTACAGAGGAGAAAGCCAGGAAGCGGGACTCGATGTCGTCTCGCCTCGCCAACGGCACAGCTTCGTCACAGGCTGCCCACGCTTCCGCATTGGCTCCCGATCCAGCTACCGCCGTCGTTTCCGCTTCCGCTTCTGCTTCTCATTTTGTTTCCACTTCCACTCCCTTAATTGTTTCCACTTCCACTCCCGTAATTGTTTCCACTTCCACTCCCGTAATTGTTTCCACTTCCACTCCCTTAATTGTTTCCACTTCCACTCCCTTAATTGTTTCCACTTCCACT
>BOPP01000364.1:181267-193510 GCA_017312745.1 Gryllus bimaculatus | reverse complement strand
CAATAAAAACATGCACTGCACTTACCAAATTAATGCCCTTAGCAGTTGACGCGTCGACAATTCACTGATCACTCAATGAATCAGCCAATCGTTATTTCCAGTAGATGTTAGCTCTTACTTTCTAAATATTGGTGCAATGAGGGTGTCACAGACATGGCTGGTCGCCTCTTTTGGGGGACAGCATTTCGTGTCTTAACGCATATCCGGTCGCGCTTGGCAACTCTCCGTGCAAATTATTTGGCATGCGGGACCACCCGGAGTCTACCACAGGAAATATAAGCCGCTGATATGGATATCGGCGATCGAGAGTTTCTCCACCACCGGCCGCAAAACGGGGAGCTCAGTCGACTTCGACAATTCTTCGTGTACTGTGACAGTCTGTTGAAGATGGGCCTTGAAAAAAGTGAAGTTCTTTTTTTCAAGTTGTAGGATGGGATAATGATCAAGAAGTTTTGCGGAGACAAACGCCATCGTACGTTGATCAACATGACGGACGAAAAAGGACGTGCAGGGTACACCACGTAACTTGGGCAAAATGCTCAAACATTTTACGTTATTATCAATGATCAATGATCAATGATCAATGATCAATGATCAGTGATCAATTATCAATTATCAATTATCATTATCATCATTATCATTATTATTATTATTAGATTTTGAAGAGAAAAGTTTCATAAATAATAAATTTGGAAACATCGCTTTGTTATGCCTTGTTCCAACATGGCGGAGCTGTGAATATAAATCCATTCACCATTTCTTTAAAAGAATTACTATAACATTGCGATGATTGATTTTATTTTAAGTCGTCCACCAGCGCAATGTTTGGCAAACAATTATTTAAAATGAATGCTGATTACTACGTTGGTCAATTCGCGAAGTGATATAGCGGGGCTGTTACCAGTAGACATTTTTATCACCGCCGGCGCCACAACCACCCGTGCCGATGTTGATGTTGCTGGCAACACTTTTGCAGCTACCGTCACCATAAACATCAAGAGAAGTAGCGGGGAGCAGCAGCGTCACCAATGGCGGATCTAGGGGGTGGGCATTAAAAGCGTGCCCTCCCCCCAAAAGGCATAGTTTTTGTTGTTTGTTGCCATCTTTTAATTGACAAAATTAATTTAACTATTTATTTATGTTATAATTACGTATGTGATTAAAAATAATATTGTAGATTATCATATATAAAGTACAAAATTAACTAAAATTTCATAACAAATATGTTTATTATTTAATAAAAATGTATGATGCCCCCCCCCCCAATGATCGGCTGGACAGACCCTGAGCATCACCCCATTGCCGCCACAACCAACGTCTGCTATAGTAGACGGCAGGCGATGCTGTCGTGTCGGCGCAGTGTTGGCTGCCGGATGTGTTCTCACGTGGTGACACAGCAACTACAGCAACCGCATCAGCAATTTTGTCGCTTGCAGTCTCTGCTACGCCGCCGCCGCCACATCTCGTGTCGCCTTGGGCGTTCCTTTCCACACTCACCTTGGGCGTTGCTGCTCGCATTATGATGATAATGGTGATGCAATAACAGTTAGCTGCGATGTGTTCTAGCTGCGTGGCGCAGACCTGCACGCCCCATTTCGCCGTGAGGTAGATGAACTCGGTCCTGCGCATACGTCATATCGTTGCTCGTGTTACAACTCCCTAAAACCACTTAATGTATACAGCTTTAAAAAAACAATGAATGAATTTAATAGTTGTTTGTATTAAATATTTCTTCAAATACTTCTTCAAACAGTTTGCCCTATTACTTCCTGTTTAGGATTCCCTGTGGAAATAATAGCTCTAATGGAAAAATATATCTTTATAGTTGATAATAGCCAAGAAAAGTTTGATTTTTCTAAATCATTTTATTATTTATTTATTTATTTATTTATTTATTTATTTATTTATTTATTTATTTATTTATTTATTTATTTATTTATTTATTTAATTTGTTTACGTCAAAAACAGTTTAAAAAAAGTGTGTGACGTGCTATGCGGAGAAGTGAAATTGAAGTTACATTTATGTCCAGAAGCACAACAAGGGGCCATCTCAGAATTTGCTCAAGAATCAGGGAAACTGGATAAAAACCTGACGAGATGGGGTCATTGACCCAGAAGCTGAGCCACTGATTTATATATGAAGGGACAAGGTAATGATAAAATACTTAGATTAATAAAGAGAGACTTAGAAGAATCACATAGGTGGGGATTGCTTATTATTCCTACAATTCGTTTTTGTAATCTAAAAGTCTGGGAGCTATAAGATGTATTTCTCCAGAATAGTATGCCATATCTCAGGCGGTAATGAATATTCATGAAATATACACGAGTAGTGTGTAGGCTAACTGAATTTGAAAGAACTCTGAAAGCGTAGCATAAAGAACTTACTTTACTTTTCAATTCATTTCAATAGACGGCCCATTTAAGGTTTGACTTAACTGCAAGACCTTAAAATTTTGTTACCTTAACATCAGTCATTGGTACACCGTACATTTTGATTTTCGAAACTCATGTTGGCAATCTGAAAACGCGTGTTATTTATTAAGAAATGTTTCCATTCGTACGTAAAAAAGGCTCTCTAATATTTTTGAAAAAATCGACAAAAGAAATTGGTCGATAATTTTTAATTTAATTTTTGTTGTCTTTTTTGAAAAGCGGCTTAATCTTAGTTGTTTTAAAAATATCTGGAAAAAATCCTTTTCATAAGAATACATTAAATATGTGAGTTAACGGGTAGTAGCGGGTGCGCAAGTCTTTCCACAATCCACAAAATCATATAAACCGGCCGAATATTTATTTTTTAGTCTACCGATTATTTTGAGAATTCCATTTGAAGAAGTTTCGAAAACAAAAATCGTGTCTGAATTTTTTCAGGAAACGTCTGATGCTGAATTTTTTGGCGGAAGACCGTTGAACCGCTGAAACATTGTATCTAAGCTAGTAACATATACGTATATATATCCATGAATTCTCGCACGGCGCCCGACTCAAAAGGCTGCCTACAGCGAACTACCGGGTGGAATGACGTGCAATTTCACGCACAGCCTTCTGAAGGCAATACTAACATGAGGCAAAAACATCATGCTAGTAGTGCTGCGATCTACCAGCGGGGCCGAGAACTTTTCAGACCACCCTCGAAGTTGATTATAGAATGGGGTTTGTTCACTCTGCGTCCAAGTTCTCTAAAGAATAGCCTCGTAAACCAAAAGTTAATGATTTCCTTTACGTCACGGCTGATTTCTTTATTCTTTCCCATCGTGAAACACACTAATCCGCAAACGAAATGTAGCTGATAACGGTCGCAATGAAGGACGTATGAACGTAACGAAAAACATCAACAACCTAGAAATAAGGGATTTTATTCAAGTGCACATTCACGCCTTTTCACGTGAATAGAATGAACTTCACGTTATAAGGTGATTTTTGATATAATCTCTTCCTTCTTTGTATAAATTATGGAGTTATTACTAATTTTTCATTGTACATTCGTAGTAAATATTTCAATAAAATATTAGAGTATTTTCTGCGCAATAATCCACGAATATCCTTTAACGTGTAAACTGTACAAACAAGACTGTTATGCACTGTACATGTGCACGCAGCAAAAAGCGAGCAAAAACTGCGTTTATTCTCTCTCTCTCGTAACATCTATTCCACAAATTCGATGAATTTGAAACGCAGGGCAGCTTGCCACTAAACTTTACGCCCGGACGTAAGGTCAATTGTGACTCGCGCTTGCGGTCTACTGTTTTGACAAATTGTTTTGTTTTGATATACAAATATGATCCGATCGGGAAAGTAGCCCCCAAACACTGGCAGAGGCCGCGTTGGCAGAGGCCGCAACCAAGAGCCGCAGATCTAGTTTGTGATAACACGCATATTCCTTCTACAATATCTAAGAAATTTGAATCAGACAATAAACATCATGAAAGGTGTTGACGCTCTGTTCTTAGGGCAACAAAATGCAATTCTTAGGGCAATGAAATTGATACATATTAAATGGATCTCGTGTTTCACAGACCGCCCGAATGCACTGCTGGGTTACGACATAATAACTTTGTGTCTTAAGCGAAACCTTAAAAAAAATTAAAACAAGTTGATAATATAAAGATTATATTGTTCGCAATAAACCTATGAATCTTGCAAATTCATCCAGTAAAAGCCCAAAATATGCAATTTTCACTCAGCGTTACCTAAAAGTTGCAATATCGTTCAGTAGCCCCCAAAACGTGCAATTTCGCGCGATATAAAATAAGTACTGGAATAACGTCCGTTTGAAGACTCAAATTTCTGTCAAGGTCTCATCCAATTTCAAGTAACTAAGAAAAGTTGCAGTTACTCGAGGATCCTGTATTTACTGATGATATACAACTTAAGTGACTCACAAAACTATTCGGACACGCGAAATTTAGCAGAATAATCATGGATTAGGAATATTAAACGAAGAAAATAATTGAAATAAATTATATGATAAGATTAATTTCATAAGCAGTTATAAGGTATTTGGGAAAGTCTCATTTAAATCACAATAATCAAGTGATATATTTACATTTGAATTTTTTACCCTGAAAAATTAACTCACAAAGCTATGCGGGCACTTGAAGAGAAATATAAACAAGGGCGCACAGTAAATAATGTTCAAACAGAAAAACACGTCCAAATAAAACAATGAGAGATTTCAATATCTTGAAGCCTTCCCCTTTCGCTGCAGCACTTTCTTCAATATGTTTGTTATACTTTGTACCATGTTTTTGGGAATAAGGAAGAAAATTTTTCTCTATATGTGTTGCAATTTTTTCTTTAATTCTTGTTTGAAATTAATTGGGTATTTTCTTACCTCCTTTTCCAATTTTTTCCCAAAATATTATCTATCAGTAAGGGTTGGTAACGGATGTTTTGATCTCTGTAAAGAACGTTGAAACATTCAACCTTTTCTGCATATTCAATGCAGCATTTTCAATATATGCATAATATGGGCATTACGTAATGATACCGTTGTTACGTACTACATATGCATTCTTAAGGCGATGTATTGGATAGCCTTCATTTCTCGGTGTTTAATTTATATCTGGAATTATCCTTGCTTGCCTGTATAATGGGCTGCAAGTATAGAAACCGTCGAGATTTAGTCATGTTTGTTTCTTTTATACAATTGAAAAAAAGCTTCTGTTCCTGACTATCGAAGTACTAGGTATTTACCGCAGGCGCTTCGCTTGAATTTGCTGAGACCTTTGCAACGCGTGGCAGAAGTGAGGGCAGAAATAGTAATATTACAACATTACATAACCGGTCCCAATATTGCAAGAAACTCTGAACTGTTAGAGCATCTCTAATTAGTAATAGTTTTTGGAAAAAGCTACCACATGAAATTCTAATGTTAATCCTAAGTAGCATAATAAATATTCTATTCCTTTCCATGTACATTTGTTTAATTTTACGAATGTTAAAGAACGTTTAATTTATGAGGGTTATAATCGTAGTTACGTAAAGAATGGAGCCGCAATTTTGTGGGTAATGTTACAGTTTGGAACCAAATTCAGATCCTTCATTGGTATTGTTTTCTAATTTATTTAATTTTATATGTTAAATTGATGTAAGATCTATTATGTTACCAAACTGGTTGCTAATCTTCACAAAACTGCTATTTGCATTGCTATAGCTAGCTGCTGTAGCTAATGTTTTTAGCTTAAATTGATACTTTGTTGGGAAAATAATTATTTCTCAATTATTGTACATTTTATGTGATACGCACGCGTACGTTAACTAACATCTGCTCAGCTCTACATTTTCGCATTTTTAATAATCTCTTTTAGAAATTCTCATAATCACAATTCAAAAGAAGTCATACTTTCGCTTGACCAAGAGGAGTATAAACTCGAAGGTCATTAACACTTCATGCTCGTTCACGGTGTCAATTGCTGCATTGTTTCATAATTAGAGGAATTAGAGGTATCAACGTTTTTACAATTTTTTGCGATATGTCTTTGTTCGTTACACAGAAATCATTGAATATTGCCGACAATCAGAGAAAACCAATTTCTTTCTCCTTTCACTTCAACAACGAAAGTGTAAGGAATTGTTCATACAGATTCTTTGCGCACGAAGAATTGCCTTCTAAAACTCTATCTTTTGAAAAACAGGTTCATAGGAATGACATTAGAAAACTTCTTCCAACATTTATTTGGCGATTTTCTCTTCTATGCCCAAATTTTGTATCAATGGGTACACATTAGACAGTTCTATCCGTCTGTTTCTGAATAGATATCGTATTTTGTTCACTGCCTTCAATATTAATTGTCTCGTGTTTTTCTGTATTATCATCAACTAACTTTTTCTGGTGATGAAAAGTATGTGATTTGATATCTTTGCCCCCTACATTATATGCCTTTATAGATTGAACAATCACTGCCAGCGCTGTAGTGAAGTATAATAGTATTTTCTGACGAATATAATGCCTTTAGTCTTTTCTCGAATAATTTCTCGAATCCCAGCAGCTGTCGTTTTTTTGTTTGATATTTCTTTTTCTTTGCTACCTTTTATTCTCAGTAGGGAAATTCTATTTTAAAAAATGTGTATATTAATGAATAAAATATTTTATTATGGTAAAAATTTTAGTGCTTAATAAATGCATTATTGTAGTGAATTTGATGGTTCAGTTTTAGATATGTGGAGTTGCTACTGCACCTCGGTATGTCATTCCTATTTTTGCACTCTTAATTGTAAGCATCTTTTGGGTTGTCTTAATTGTAATGCATCCCCTTCTTAGGCACATGTGTTTTTCATTGTTTAATATATAGTACATTTTTCAATTCTGATACATAATTAGTGCATTATTGTGGTATATTTGTTGTTGTTTTTATTTCTCGCAAGTGGGGCTGCTAGCTATTGGGAAAAATTGAGCGACCATTTTTTTATTTTGGTACAAAATTAGTTCAACATTAGGCTAGTTTAGTTTGGATATCTGCGAAGTGGGGGATGCTAGCTTGACAGAGGTAAGGGGTCGTCTATAAATTACGTAACGCTGAAGAGGGGGGAGGGGGTTTGAGGCAGTGTTACACTGCGTTACATACATATGTAGGGGCGTCATAATTTAGTGTTACGTAATGCTTATATTATTTTTTTTAATCTTTCAACATTTGCTGAAAAAAATTATTTTACTCAGTCTTATACTAAAATATTACCATATTAACAAATTAAATTAAAAATATGGTACATTAAAGAAGTTATATTCTGTAAATTGTTTCAATAAAATAAAATATTTTCATTAATGATATATTGATTGAAACTTTTAGATTATCAAGAAAATATTCAAAACTGATCTACAATCCAATTAATTCATTCTAGAATCCAATTAGATGGAGCAGAAGACTCGGCGCTTATGTAATCCAACCCAGCATGTGCACTGCTCATCAAATACTGTTCTCGCATACGCATTCTTCTTTCATTAAAGAATTGTTCCCAAACGTATTGTAATGCCCGGTCCACACCACCAATTAATTACAATAAATTTTAATTTTAATGTATATCACAACAACAATTAACACAACTATTTTCTGCTTTATAAATAAGTTTTACTAATTGCAATTGGGTGTCGAACGCGTTACGTTGCATTCGAGGTGGTTGCAGGGGAAAGAGGGGGGCATTCAAAATAGCCCAAATTTGCGTTCCGTAATTTATGGACGGCCCATAAGCTAGAGTGCGATAAGGGGGCGTGAAGGGAGGTCTCCCCTTTTTTCCCCGCCACCCCCCCCCCTTCCAACGCTTGCATTTCGGCGGCGGCCGTGCAGTCGCTGGAGGCGAGGCAGGCTGGTCGCATCGAAGGCTGTGGAGCTGCAAGTAAGTGGCTCTGGCTGGCAAGGAGCGACGTGAGCGAATTGCTATATGTTCTTTTAGAATCGTGATAAATAGTTTCAAATCTAGATCGTAATTTCCTTGATTTTCAGGATACGTACGTAATTTTATATTTGTAAATATTCAGGTGTATTAGTAGGATTGGTGATAATTTTAAAACGAAATGGGACTTGCTTATTTTAATACGTAAAAGTAGGAGCTGTTACGAAAACTGCGTAATTCGATCTGTCTTAAAAGAAGGAAGATCCAGGTACAAATTCATAGCATACATAAGTTTCATACGGTGGCGTAACTTTCGGATCCGCAATGCCCACAATGAGGGCGGACTTAGGCAAAAGATGGCCTATTTTTTGCGATTTAAAGTACTAACACTTGTTTACTACACACTTTGCAAAGGCGGCCCGGATAAATGTTTTGGGGGCGGGCCCGCATTCCTCTCGTTAAGCTACTGGTTTCATAACCAAGCAGAGGTGTTACAAAATCAGATAAATCGCATGACGTGGCAAAACTAGATAAATTGTCATTGCAGATGTCAGAACGAAAGAAAAAAATCCTTTAATGTAACGCTATATCTGCATCTAAAATGTGCCACGAGGTAATAAGGATCTCTGTAAAACGTTTTCTTCCATAAAAGAAGTCATTTGTTCGTCTCCCGAAAAGTGTACAAAAATTGAAGTGGTAGAAAATTTTCAGGCAACTGGGCAGTCTGATAATTTTTATTTTTTTCTATTTTCGCGTTACACATTAGAGGAAGGGGCAATTCCAAGGAAAGTTGCATACATCACAATAATAATAATAATAATAATAATAATAATAATAATAATAATAATAATAATAAACATTTATATTTTTTAAATCCTGCTTTATGATCGGTAAGTTTTCTTCTCGTACGCTTTCGGGTAAAAGTATTAATTAGCTGATTTATTGCCAACCTGTCCCTAGATCTGAAGGGAGGCCAGCGGGAGCCTCCGATTAAGATGCCGCAACTCGTCAGAACATTTGTGGGAATAAATTGATAGGTTTTCAGTTATTTTCTGTTTGTAGTTAGACCGTATGAGGAAATTAATTGCAAATTTTTTGTGGCAGTGATAACGAGGTCATATAGAATTGAGTTTTTTTTAGACTGCACCCATTACGTGTAGTGTACAGAGTATTAACAAAACTGCTTGTTATATTTCTTAAACACGGATAACCCGAAGTGTGTAAAGTGACAATTACTATTGCCGAGGACTGCACATGCACTCGTGCATCCACTTGGACTTGGTTAAACAGCCTCTACAGTTCACTAGGGCTACACAGTAGTGCTAAAGAAACCGCACCAGTAAAGAAAATGGACATTCAGCATCCTCGTAATCCAATCTGATCTCAAACCTTTTAAACAAATTACAAAGAAATTGGTAATATATTTGTCCTTTATTTGACGTTTGATTCAATTATCTTCATAACTCGCATCGATTTTTCCTCGATTTTTGCATTATTTTCAGGATTATATTGCTGATTACAATTGTGGGAAAGGTGATGCAGTTTTTTAGCACAGCTGTCTATTTTTTTCAAATAATCGTTCATGTTTTTGCGGCAGTAAGTCACTTTTATTAATTATTTTATTAATCATAAGTATTTTTACATTCCTCCATTTTATACTAATTTCTGTAACGTTGTATGATATCGCGATTGATTCATTTAATGACCATCATTATTGCTGCAAGTTTCATTGTTCTTTGCATTTCTTCTACCATGCCTAGAAGGGAGCTTCTGAAATCTCAATCGCTTAAGGCGAGGTCAAAATTGTCACTTAGCAGAAGAAATGCATAAATCTCGTAGATTGTTCAACTAGTCAGGCTGGCAAGCACGATTAACGATTTGTCACCACTCGAACAGTTTTTCAGAGTTGTCTCGTCGCGGAAAACGATGTCGCGACGCTTAGGTCAGTTTTCGCTATTTGCGTTACGAAAAAATACATAGAAATTATAGTTTCCTACTTACGATAGTGAAAAACGAATAGCCCTATAACAGGACTACTAGTTAATTTCAGCATTATTTCAAAATTTCGGAATTTTCTAAAATTGAGATAAACTGAAATCAGACCTACACAAACGTTTAATTGTACTTTCACTGTCTAAGGAAATGTTGTAAAGATAAGATTTTATTTTATCTTTAGTACTTGAGAAAATTATTTTAAGAAAGTATATGAAAAATGCCCGAAGTTTAAAAAAGTTTGAATTTTTAGAAGGTATATTTTAGAATTGATTTCATTTAGAAGAAAATTCTCAGTATTTTTCTTCCTCAATATTGATTTTTTAAATTTTTTAAAAATAGTTAGCCAAAAAAGGATCTGTGCTAATTTTTAAGCGTAGATCCCGTTCATTGCATACTCGGAAAAAGTTGAAGGAAATATTTGAAATCAATTTTTAGAGAACTTATAAAAATTGCATATTATAAAACCACTTGAAAACTAGTCATTAACTCCAAAATTGTGTATGACCTTAAGATAAAGATTCAGCTTCGAATAATTTCATGAAAGAGAATATCTTCAATTTGTAGTTGTATACACCGAAATAATTTTAAACTTAAGTAAATTTCAAAATTGAATAGTTCAAACAAGTAATTAATACCTTACTTAAACGTCTTTTGCTGTAACGGATGGAAAAAAACCAAAATTTTAGATCTATTTTTGAAAAAAATTGAAAATGTTGAGTTTTCCTTTAGAGTACCCTGAAAATGAGTCAGTTTCGAATTTACATGGATTATGGTTAGGCCAGATAGATACGAAAATGTTTTGAATAAATTTCTCTGAACGTTTAAGGCACTAATTTTGACCATGAACAGACGTTTGGAATAGCTGTGAAGCAATATTGCGGCATCAAGTTTCCACAACATTTTTGCGTTTGAGCACACAACGTAGTAATAGCTGTAATAACTATTTTCTCTAGGTGTTCCGCTATTCAGTCTTTCTGGCGAAAAATCACCATATTCCGCTTCAGCATTAAAAAATATTTTTATTACATATGGTCGTTGTGGACAAAGTAATAACATTCTAAGGGCCCTCTTGTACCTGCTTATCTCGTAGGTCCGGAAAATTTTAAAATGAATTTTAATAATTTCTTCATTCATAGTTTCATACACTCAATTCATAGTTTTCGTATTGACTTCCAAATGTTTTATATATAAATTATCTTCTAAACAAAAATGAAATCTAAAAAAGTGATCGTCAAGATTGCTAATGACATTCGAAATGTTGATCGATGAAAGTGTAAAAAGTGACATTTTTTAATTAAAATTGTCATATTAATATCTGACTCAAACATCAATGGCCCTCCAGTAAAATTCCTTTGAATTTACCCTTCAATTTAACACACCCTCAAATTCAGGTGTAAATAACTTTTTGATTAATTAGAAATATTCCTGTTAACTTTGAACTGACCTTTCCTTCACGAAAATGGAGACTTCTGTAGATTTGCACCCGGTAAAAGCATTCCCTAAACATTCTCCAAATCCCCCCCTCTTACAAGATGAGCCAGAGGGCAAAGACAAACTAACGAGACACAAGCTAACGACGACTTACAGGAGACCGACCTAACCAGCTGTCGCAAACAGCAACTTCGCAGTCTTTCTCCACTCCTTCTCACCCTCTACCACATTCACCCTACCCCCCATCGTCTCCCCATTACCTCCATTCCCATTCCGTCCCTCCCCTTTCCCACCCCACCCCACTCCCAAAATCCTAACTATATAACCAGACTTTCCATGAACAAAATAGCCTGTCTACCTACTACCCAGACTCCGGTCCCCGTTCCTGTACGGGGGAGAAGTCCAGATACGTAAAGCATGTCTCCACTGGGAGAGATGGCACATGGCATCAACTTATATAACTGTTCTCCCTCTGATCCAGGGATCCTAGGTTCGAGTCCCAATGGTGGCAGGTTTTTCAACACCACCTTGGCAGCTAGGTCAATTCCAGTTGCTGTTTGAGGGAATTCTAGCAGCCAGTAGCTTTGATCGGTAGTTTTTCGTGATTTGTGATCAACACCAGGCGAATGCCGGAGCAGTACCCTAACAAACGGGCCACAGATCGTGAGCGATCTTTTCTACCTCTTCCTGACATTGTACGCATACACTAACATGCAGTACACAACCACAAACCAGGAGACCAGTCGTGAGCTAAGAACTTGTCCCGGCTGAAGTGGTGCCACTCAGGTGCGAGATACCTGGACGAGGAAAACCTTGCTAGCAGAAGCAAGGTCGGTGCCGAATCTCGCCATAGAGCGGAGGAAGACCAGCTTCCACCGAGAAAAAGAGGGGAGAAGACCAGTTTCACCAAGAAGTCTTCTCCCGAGAAAAAAAAAGTGCATTATATCAAGGGACTAATGACCTTAGTAGTTGACGTGCCCGCAG
>BOPP01000364.1:173488-176942 GCA_017312745.1 Gryllus bimaculatus | reverse complement strand
TGCAACAGCTTCCGCCGCCGCTCCCGCCCCTCTTACAGCCGACTCATCACCGACCAACGGCAGCTGCCACCCAACGTCGCACTCTTCCTCCAAGTCTTCCTTCTCTACGTCTTGCTCGGCGCCTGAGAATGTGGACGACGGGGAGGGCCGCGCAGACACGGATCTGTCGGCCAGGCTGATAGTGGCGGCGGAGACGGGCGACTTGGAGCAGGTGCAGGCGTGCCTGGCCGCTGGCGTCCACATCGACGCGATGGACTCCCGGGGCAACACGGCGCTGCACTGCGCCGCAGGCAACGGGAGGTGCGTCTCGTTCACGCTGACCAGGGCCCTATAACTCCCATGTAACGTGGTGGGGACCATTAGTGGCGCGCTCTAGAGTATCACCTTCTTACACGAACTAAAATACTAATTGCTACCAACGTTATTTAAAACGCGCGTGGGTTCTCGGGACGCGAACACGCGCGCTTGATACAAAAGATCGCGCCGCTGTTCGCGCTACCTTTTCTTTCATGCGTGTATTATGAATACATGAATTTTAGAAGATACACACAGTATATAACTTCTTTTGTTATTTACTTCAGAAATCGCTCATCAATGTGTGTTCATATTTCTTGACCAATTTTTATGTGGGAAAGTTGGCGAGCCTTGCCAGCAGCTATATACGGCGACACCAGCGCATCCTGTAGTACCAATATCCAGCTTTGTCCCAAATTTTGATGGAGTTGCCGGGCCCTGACGTTGACGTTCAGAATCACAATACCATGTTCACGGATTCGCGCATGAATTCTGGAGACCGGATGATCGTTTACAATGCTCCAGCAGAGCTCAGACGAAACCATTGGCGGCCGTTGGGTTGGAAATTAAGAGGGGGCGGCATTTGTCAGAGCTATCACATACATTTTACTTCCTACTAATATTTCTTGAAACAGGAAAACCACAGTATGTAATATAAAACGAATTTGCCCTCATCTGGATTTTAATAGTTCTCCTAAACAACTTTTACGTTATAATACAATTATGCTCACGCGAAAAGATATTTTTTAAAAAATAGTTCCAGCAAAGAAAATGGTAATTTATGAAATGAAATGGTAAGGGTCGGTATTCTTAGCCAAGTTAATAGGCGCGGACTTTCCGAACAAAACCATAATAGCAGCAGACCGCTCCCACCAAATTCCCAGTACAACCACTCGTAAAGCTTCCATTACCTCGTATGCCTCAGCTACGGAGGGGTTCTAAAAACATTGCAGCTTTGTTAAAGCGGACACAAAACTAAATTCGTCCTACAATATTGCGCTGGTGACCTGCACAAATTAAACGAGTCAATGTATTGAGTTAAAAATTGTCTGCAACTTTTCTCGTGTTAATTCTCTGTGAATGACACAGCCTAAGGACCGAGCGCTACTGGAGGAAACCCGTTAACTCCTTCTGTTGTTTGAAAAGAAGGTTAAAATGCCACTTTCTTTCCCCCTGAATGCGCAGGCTGGGAGTGGTAATGTTCCTGTTGAGCGCTGGCGCCGACATCTGCGTTCGCAATGCGGACCGCGCCACTCCCCTGCACGCGGCCGCCTCCTGCGACGGGACGGGCCAGTGCGCACGCGCGCTCCTGGCGGCCGGCGCGCCAATCGAAGCAGTGGACGTGGACGGCTGGACGCCCTTGCACACGGCCGCCGCGAGCACAAACGTCGGTGCGATGCAACAGCTCCTGTACGCGGGGGCCAACCAAAACGCTCGTGAAGTGAACGGTTTCACGCCGTTCCACCTGGCCCGCAGCGCCATAATCAAACTATTCTATCCCATGCAAGTGGCAAATACCTGTCCCCCAGCGAGTTAACGTGGGCCCCGGCCCGACGCCTGCCCGCCGGCGCCAAGCGCAGCATGCGCGGCCGCTGCGCTGCGCCCGGACTCCTGGCCGCTGGCGCCACGGGCAGCCTGGTCGGCATCGCCCATTCTTACTGCCTGCGCCCGCCCTGACGCTGCCTTAGTCGGAGGAAGAGACAGGGTGGATATTGGTGAAGCAGACACATGTTGTCCGTAGTCTATGATAGGTAAAGTTCTGATGCCGTGATTCAGTTTGAGGATGGACAAGAAAAGAAGATTCAGGACTATTTTGGGCAGCAGTAGACAACCGACATACGCTGCTCGAAGGAAATGCGTAAAAGTTTGTTAAAAATGGAATGGAAATGTATAGTATGTTTTCCGAAAAGTAAATGACAATGACTTTCGGTAGTTCAGCGATGACGTAATTTTGAGAGATGTCTTTTATGGATTGAAAATCAAATTTCTAAATCTATTAATTTTGTAATTGTTTAGTGAAGTATTTTTAAGTGTAACTATCACTCTACTTAGATTTTGTCACATTAATTGATCTTTGTTAATGATACCATTGAGATATATTTTACTTCTGTCGGATTATGCATAATTTTTACCTAATCAAAGCTTATTTTATTGTATTAATATCTATTTACTCAGACTTCCATGCACTTGAATAATTCTTCATCACTCTACTTGTCCGTTCATTGCCATTATCTCAATTGATATTCAATATGGCTAAAGTTCCCTTGGCCATGCCACAGACCTGTAAACTCTTTACGTACGCCTCATTCTATCGCACGTGAACATATTTTTATATGAAAACTTAATATGTAACGTAATATCAAACAAGATGTGCTTTGAAGATTCACATGCGTTTGATACCAGAAACATGAAGTTAGGGAGAATTGTCCCGGAATCGTTGTGATTTTTATTAATGTGACATCTCCAGCAACATAGTGGATTTTAAAACAAAGTTAGTATTGTAAATTGACATTTTATAAATAAACTTATGTAAATTTTGAAGGTTTACCATTATTATTCAAACTCCAAACTTGGATGACTTTGAAAATGTAATGAAATTGTGAGCAATAACAGAAATGTGTAGAATATAGATATTATAGATTTAACATTGTAAACTTGAATTATTAGTTTTTTCAAGATTTGCTAAAATGTGACATTTAAAAAAATAAAATTTAGAAAACTATAATATTCTTAGAAGATTTCATATTGATCTAAAGAATTTACTAAAAATTTTTAATTGAAAGCAGAAAATTTATAAAAAATAACGTATTACTTTCTGCTACATAATAACTAAGTATTTAGTCTCTAGTGACTATAACTATTTATTAGAGAAATGTTCACTTTTTTGTATTGATATTCTAAAACGACTTTTGGCATAACGTGCGTTAATGTTTTATGCTTTTAACTTTAAAAATGTTTCGTAGTTATATTAAAATCCAAATAAACAATTCTCATTCCCGCGATTTCACGCGGTGAATTCACAGAAATTGGTAGCAGAAATTTCGTCTAGGTCCTCTTCCCCTTAAATTCAAAGATTTTTGTCGGCGTAGATTTGCATAGGCAGAGGTATTGTGACATAAGCTTTATTTGAACAAACATACAATTAAAAATATATAATAAA
>BOPP01000364.1:145988-168488 GCA_017312745.1 Gryllus bimaculatus | reverse complement strand
CCTACCCTTACGGGCATCTATGGTCAATCCTGCAACATGATGAAAAACAGAAGGTCAAAAAGTGGCTTTAGTCTACCGCGCGCGCATTGCGTGTTTTGAAATACTACGTTTATGCTTCAGACTCATTTCTCTGTTTCAGATTACTCTTACAGGATCACCCACTCTCTCTGTACACTCCCTTATATACGTGCGGGTCACGTGACATACTACGTCACGCTGCCTTCACAGCTCGCTTCTCCTTGCACGCGTTCCATAAGATCGGTGAACCCCAGAGCTCCTCGGGCCTCCCTTTGCCACGAGCTTCCCTTTAGGAAAAGCCTTTTTCTCTCTCCTGTGACGAGGCGCTTCCCTGCTGCTAACCCCTTACTGCCCGTCCCCAAACGGCTGCCACGAGGTTCGATCGCTAGTACATTACATTATCACAACCACGTTAGTGGGGATTGTTGCGGAGTTGTGGAAGAATGCATTGTCTAACACCGACATGTCCACGTGGCTGCCTTTGGTGTATGATGCGATCACTTACACGACGCATTATACAGTATATTGTTGTATAGAAAATACACTGTTGACAAATAATAACTGTTTTGTAGTCAATTTTGGGGAGATACGCACAATGCATTTTTGAGAGTGGCAGAGAGCATGGCCAGTAATATTGTACCGTATCTGATCGCTTTTGCAACATTGTGAGCTAATTATCTTCTACAATTTAACATAAAGATGAATGGTATTAGATTGATTTCGGCGGCAGTATGAGGATTTGGAGGTTGTATTTGAGTTGACAATCACTGTCTTGCGAGAAAAATTTGAAGATACTTCTCAAAGTATTTAAAAAATATTCCGCGAAGATTTAGTACTCAGTAAACTTAACGGTGCCAATCTGGGAAGCTGAAATCGCTAAGGCAGTAGTGTCGTGGCGATCTCGGATCGAAGAATTGCGGGTTCTAATCCCCCATCGGGCATGTATGTACGTTTTATCGTCCTTACACCGCTCATCATCATCCTATCCCTTATTAAAGAAGTATTAATAATTCCCTACTCAAGCGGGAGGCCCTTGTCCTTAAAGGAATGTGCAGTTGGCTTAAAAAAACCTTAACGATATTTTCTAGAAGCGGTGAAGAGAAGGAGTGGAGGAGAAAGAGATACTAAAAATGTATGCGAGGACGTCATATTATTTATTTTGCAGGGAAAGTAAATACCAATACTTAATGGGGGTTAGTAGGAAATAGGAATGTATACCAAAGTGCAATATACTTTATTATTTAATGTGTATCATAAGTAAATGTATTATTTTCATTAATAAATTATTAAGTATAAGTGTGTTTCTATGAATATTTCTTCATTTTTTCATAAAATAATATTTTTGTTTGCATCATATTGCTCGGATCACAGGCAGCAATTATGCTGTTTTTTATCGCAAAAATTGATAGCTCTTTATACAACGCCGTATCACCGACTCGAAACACGTACGTAAACAGCCTACAAAGTCGATTGGACGATACAAAATTTTTATTCAATTGATAAAATTTGCCATTCTGATTTCAACTACGAAACAGAAAGTCACTCGTTCTTCTCATTCTTTTATCAAACTCGTGAACACTTGCTTTATTTACACGCGACGAGCCCAATTGCTTCGATACTCTTATCCGAAAACAAAAAAAATATGATCACTAAAATAGTTTGCAAATCAAAAATGTACTAAAATGATGAATGAATTAGATGTGTAATGATTATTAAGGGCATTTAAATGTTGTAAATTATATTTTTTTTTCACACGTGTGGGGATTTAAATTTTATTTTCACATTTGAACCAGTAAAGTTTATTTCGATTACCGGAGATGTTCCATTTCCCTGTTCCACGAACAATAAAGATTCTTCTGTTTTTCTTAGAGTAAAGGTATTGAATTCGTGATCCGAAAGAGAAAGCATATCGCTCAGCCAGGGAAGTGACCACGGTCCAAAAATGCTTGGCTGCCCTCTGGCGGGGATGCTCAAGAATGGAGGAGGGGTGGGAAGGGGAGGTTCCCGCCTTTTGCTCGCGCCCTCCGCATCTCCCCTCCCACTTTCTGTCCTCGTTGAGTCAACGGAGGTGTTGCGTGCCGTTCACACCGAAAAGTTGAGAATCTGCAGGTAAGCTGTCCCTGGTTGCTAGTTAAGTTGGTGAGAGGAAAGTTTCGTTGAGAAATTTTAGGATTGTGATGAATCAATTCGTTTGGTTTCAAACAACTTTTTTTTTTAAATTTTCATTCTACAAATGTATTTTTCTGTTTGAGAATATATATTTATATGCATGTGTAGTGTAACGTACAATTTTACAAATTGTTGATTGAAATCAACTCCCCAGGACAGAAGGGGATGTAAGCCATATAAATATACTGCAAAAAAGAGCCTATTACTAGTCAAATAAGTTTCCTTTCGTGCTAAATTTTTATAATCCGCTGATGTAAAACCAGATAAGCACACATTACCAAACAGATAAATCGCATGTAGTTTTTGAAAATCCTGGTAGATCAGAAAGAAAAGTAAATTTTTCCTTAAAGTAATGCAACGCTGCAATTTAACTTAGTTTCGTCGACTTCGGATCGCATTGACAATTGTGAAAGTTCCGTAAGAAACCTTTTTTATTTTTATAAAAGTTATCCATATGGTATTTAAACAGACTACTCTAATTTGTTTTTAGATTTCTCACAATCTTGATAATACTCTCAACCATATACTGAACTACTGCACATTATTTTGGGGTCGTACTATATATTTTTGGAATTTTCTTAACTAATAAAGTTGCACTTTATTGATTTCTTCTACGAATTCATAAGGAGTATCCTAACCACATTTATAAGGTTTTATAATACTAGAATTTAGTATATTACTAAGAGTAATATAGTTCAATTTCAAAGAGGTTATTTACTTGAACTCTCTGAACAAGACGCCTGCAATAGGCCCCTGGTACTTTCCAGCGTCCAGGTTAGGGTAAAAATTTGCCACTTATGACGACACTGGATACCTCAATATTTAATTTTAAAATTGTGTGGCTTTCTCATTCCAGGAATATTTTCTTAATTCAAATGTTAACATGGGTGAGAGTGTGATATACCCAGTTGATGAAAATTTTCTAGACGGCATAGGATAGATGAATATTATATTTTTTGATGTTCTGATTAACACGTGCTAAATTCAAATTGTGTGTAGTGATGACGGGGTCATTTAAAAGCGGTTTCCCAGATATGCATACAAAGTTGATAATCTTCCAGAAAACCCAAGCAACAAGGAATGGTCAAAATCATTTGTAGTTTCGAGAAAACCAATTTCAGATTCAAGATTTTCTAATTCTGGACTCTGGCTATCACGTTCGAATAATCTCCCACAGCATCAATTAGAAGGCGACCGTATTTTCACAATATTCTTGTGTATCGTGCAACATGCAACAGGGTCACCAATAAAGTTAACTCACCTTGAGCTACACACATGGTCTCTCTCCAATTTACAAGCTCAAATTGAATCAAAATTCGGTACCACGCATGTTCAGTTTTGTATTTAATAGATTCAGAGTAATTGAATTAAATCATTTCTAAATTTAGAATTTAGATCTTAAATATTTAAAAAAGTATTTTGAAGTATTTTTTAAAAAAAACAATGGAACAGGAAATGTTTTAAATATCTCGGTAGCCACCAGTTGCCTGAATTCAACTTCGCCTGAGATAAAATTGTGCCTCTGTCCTTCGGTGAGGTAGCAGTCGGTTCTCTTAAAGCGCGATTGGGTAGTACGTTTCGGGCGCCAGTTGCGTCGTATCATTGAATTGCTCCAAGGTGCCACTCCTCGGTGAGAGAATTCCCTACGCCTCCAGAAGCAGCTTTCAAAATGGATTCTAACCAGCACCTCCATCGTGAAATGGGCGATTTTCTTTCAAAATCTGTTATTTAATAGAATAGAATTTTATAAAAATTGCCTTCTTGAATTTTTATTTTTTTTGTAAAGGTGGTGATCCCTGTTCTGTGTCGTGGAGGCTGCAGTGCGTTGGGCTGAGCTAAACAGTGCTGCCGAATCGAGCCGAGCGATGGAAAACCAGTCTCCGCGTGGCCGCCGCCGTCGCCGCGTGTTGGTGATGCAGAACGGGGCGAACGGGACGAGCGAGGCGAACGGGACGAGCGGGGCGAACGGGCAGGCCGCCCCCGCAGCGCCTGCCCCGCCAGCGTCGCCACAATCGCCGGATTCGCCCGATGAGCACTCCCCTCCGTCGTTCGTGCCGCCCCCGGCGCCCTACGTGGCTCCCGACTCCCCACCACTGCAGTTGATACCTGTGGACGTCCAGGTACTGGGGTTTCAAGCCTCTTCCCAATATGTCTTAGGTCTCGTTACGAAAAAAAAGCCAACTTAAACGTAACGTAATGCAATGCCATAAATTTAGCAGTAAAATTTACACGTGAAAACCAGCATTCACAATGACAAAGTAAGCGGGGACGTAAGTTTCGCCTGACGCAATCAGATTTCAAGATATTGAAGTTTGATCGATTGTCTATTCTTTGCAAGCACGGCCGAAAAATGTTTACACAAGGGTTTCTAGCTTTGATTTCCCATAGGTTTTTTATATGTAAATGCGAGTAGGTGTTGCATTAGTGCTTGAATTTCCTTTATTTTATAAACAAGGATTCTCTTGTACTAAATTAACGAGCAATTCGTCGAACGTAATTATTTTATTCGCCACGGTATGTTAGAAGAAAAAGGGCCCAAATTCCAACTTTGTAGTCCCTACACACATCACATTATTTCGTAAACTATTTTAGTAAATAAAAGTAAATGGCGGAACCACAAATTACCTGAACAGAATCTGAAATCCACCACCTTTGGTTCTTTCATGCTGCTCCCTGATTGGTCTTCGGTAGAATTCCGATGTGCATGTAACGTAAAAACGTGGTGCTTGTAATCTTTGTGTACGGATTTACGTCTACGGTTACCTCAAGGTACTGTGAATGGTCTCGCTTAAACATTTGTTTTGCGGCTGTTATGTTTACGTTTACATTGTGAACGTTCGCGTGAAGTCGGATTTACCATCACTGCACTGAAAATGTTTGACATCTTATGCAATTTTTCACGACCATTAATAATTAGCCATTGTTGTAGGTGGAATTAGTAGGTTAAATAATTTACTAGCTAATCAAATTTTCCAGTATGTATCATTGTTGATGCTGCAAAACAATCATTTGAACAAACAGTTGACCTTATATCTTCGTAGTAAAAATGGGGCAAAGACACAGTATGTTGTAATAAAGTAGCACATGCATATGTAGCACCCGTATATGTAATACTGTCCAAACGGCATCTTTCTCGTGCACAGTTGAGATACAGGGGGGGGGGTGATCACTTGGTTGTTCCACTCTGTATAGTCGAAACGACATTTAAAAGTATATCAATACTGTAGTTTTATATCCTATAACAATTTAAATGGAAATATTCAACTCTGCAACGGGTATGTGAAAATATCTTGCACGAATCAATGGGATGGGTCTGCGACAGACGGATTAATAATTACCTAAATATTGTTTATACTATTAGTATGTTATTGGTAGTATGTTATTTAACAAAGCATCTTTGCAAATCTCGTGTAATTATCCTTATAACCTAAAAATGATTGCTTAAATTTTTGAAAGAAGCACAATGAGCATTTTTAACATCCTTTCACATAACTTCATTTATTGCTAGAATTCTCATATTATTTTGATAATTACTTAACACTGGAATTGCCAAAGTTCCATTGTCATTAACTGTGATAATGTTTCATAGTTCCATCTAATCATAATAAGAAAGATTTTTAGGATTTCATATTTGTCAAATTACTGTTGGCTTTTGGGCGTGTAATATAGGCCACTGATAGCGTATTAAAGAGTGGTATATATAATACTAAACAGTTATTTTTTCACCTTTGCAGTTCGTGCTGTGAAGAGTTGTCTAATAGAAGTAAAATATTATGGAGTAGCAGATGGGGGTGGCAACGAGTTTTACCCTGGTTTCCATTGTAGCTGATTTGGTATTAAATTAAGAAGTATCGGTCACATTCGCACAATTCCTTTCTGTTATAAAATATAAAGATGTAATTGTAATCAGTAATGTCTTTTTTCGTTTCAGACAATCGATGAACATTTTTATCAAAAGTTTTTATTGTCCAAATGTCAACACGTGATATTGACACAGATCAGGTGTAAACCAAAAATGCATGTTTGTGTCAAAACGTGTTAAATTAGTCAATTGACAATTGACTAAAGTAAACGAACGCTAACGCTCGAGTTAGGCGGCAATATACGATGGGGTATTTTTTCTTGGTGGATTTTCGAATTTATGCTTTCAATTGTTTTATTTTTGAATTAAAAAATTAATCATTCTATAATCACTTTAACGGACCCCTGCTTTCGCAGTTTGGTCCTACTTTGATACTGTGCCAAAACTGTTTAATGGACTTACGTAAAGTTTGCGGGCAAAAAAAGATCTTAGTAGGAATCGCTGACAATATATTGCTTCGACAATATATTGCGATAAGTCAGCGACAACCTGGCCTGGGACAGTCTTTGGAGAAGTCGGTGAAGATACTGCCTCAAAAGTGAAAATAATTTCCGTTTCATCTACAAAAGTAAAGAAATGACGCATTCAAATGAAATGTTAGATCCACCCAATAATACTCATCAGTAATACTCAGAACTGTAAATGAAAAATTCAATTCAATTATGAATCTAAAAATCTTTGGTTTCGATTAATGTTTAGTGTAATAATTACACGAATTTTTGGGTTCAGGTTAGAAAGTTTATTTACGTCAAAAACCATTAAAACTGTGACGTGCTATGGGAAGAAGTTAAAATGAAGTTTCACAAAGACAAAAATCTGTTCGCACGTAAGGCACTTCAATTAATTTCGTAGTATTACTACTTAAAACAAATAACACAAAGAAAACGAGGAGAGTATGTATTATTTAATTACATTCCTGTCCCATGGCAAAAATTATATAAAGCAGATTTAAAAAAATAAAATGTACATTAAATAATTAATACGTTGTAAAGTGTATAAACTAAACAAAAATATCAGTTTGGATAGAAATCATCAGGCACACATTTTCGTAGAATGCACTATTTTTCTTGATTTGTTTTTTGAGCATTCATAGCGATTCAATTTCTAGATGAGCGTGTACACAACTTTCTGAATTTGAGGGGAAATACTGCGGAGTTAGGGGAAGTGCACACGCTCGCAGGTGCGCCAGTCTTCGAAGGCGGGCAAATGGCTCACGAGGGTGCAGTTAAACATGCCTCGTTCCTGTGCTTCATGGGAACGACGCGAGGACTATACATTGCGCCGGTCCAGATGGCCGAGATAGCTGAGACGCCTACGACTGGAAGACGATGGGATCCGCGGACGGGGTATCGCGTGGGGGGGGGATAAGGATGAAAAATGCGAGGCCGCTGCTGATGGCCGAGATCGTTAAGGCAGTAGTGCCGTAACGACCTCGGACCGAAGGGTCGCGGGTCGAGTCCCGCCTCGGGCATGGTTGTATTGTTCGTCCTTTCACCCCCTATCATCATATCGTGTCATATTCAGTTACCATAGCGTTACACGTGGTCGCTAATGACCTAGTAGTGATACGACCTTAAATAACAAAAACTATCGCTAAACCTTGCATGTGGGGCTTGTTTCCGCAGGCGGTGAGGCCACGTGACCTTCGCGAATCGGTGCGCCAGATGAGGGCGAAGCTGCACCGCCTGGAGGCGTGGCAGGAGCAGATAGACGCGAGCGTGCGGAAGGCGCTGGACGAGGCGTTTGGCGACGAGCTGTTACACTCGCTAGTCGAGGTCTTCCACTCCATGGAAGAGCGTCTGAACAGGCGGCTAGAGAACGCCCTAGTCGCCACAGAGGAACGGCTCAACGCGCGTCTTCGCGACTACTCCCAGCTGGGCAAAGGTGAGTCTAGAGCCCCCTCGTATTTTCCTCCTTACTCTCGAATTCTATAGGCCGGCTGTTCCGATCGATAGTTTTCCGTGGTTTCTCCGATCAACACCAGGCTAATGCTGCAGCAGTACCCTAACAAACGGACTGCGGCGGGACACGGACATCGCGCGATGTTTCCTTCCTCTTCCTTTCTCTTCGATCCTCGCTTCCTTAAACACATTTAACGTGCACTACACTCCACCCATGCCGGGAGACGGGTTTCGGGTGCTTAGGGCTTGTTTTCGCAAGGGCGGTGCCCTGCTGGTGGGAGATACCTGGTTGAGGGGAAAAACTCCACTATACGACGGTAAGTCGACGCCCGGATTTCGCCATCCAGCGCGGACGCGCCCGGAATCGCTAACAGGCATTCTCCTTACTCCCACCTCCACGTCCGACCCGCTCGGATCTCCTGGCTCCATGTGCTAGGGACTTTAAACATCACGTTCATAAATTGTTTAACAAGTTTACAGAAAAGAATTCGGCAAACAGTATTTGGTGGTAATAAAAATATTAAATATGGTAAATTATTTAGGAATCGCTTTAAGTAAAATTTACATTTTTCTTAAATACTTGATTAAGTATTAAGATATTATTTGATTCAATTTGTCTTAATATATCGTCGATTTGGTGCTATATGGTTCAATTTAATGACAACAGTATGAGATATTCAGATCTGTGTAAAGTAATATTTATCATGGGTTTTAAAGTTTGGAAAAGTAGACTAGGCTTATTTAACGAACGTAAAATGTGAATTTGACAGTTTACAACCTGTATAGATCGTTCTGGCAGAACGGACGCATCTTAATGTCCCTGAATTCATCGTAATGAATTAAGTAATCGTCTGGTCACAGGCCAGTTTTGTTAATCTGAACTGATTGTGTACAGATAAGGAAAAAAGTGGAGAAGATAAATGGTCATCTCATTCTTCCGACTTGAGCTCTTCGCCAGCTGACCCCGACACGGCACCAAATAGCCCCGTCGGCGCCGGCGTGGCAGCCTCGGAGCCCGACGGCGCCGGCGTGGCAGCCTCGGAGCCCGACGGCGCCGGCGTGGCAGCCGCGGGGCCCGACGGCGCCGGCGTGGCAAGCGGCGGGGCCTGATGGCGCCGGCGTGGCAGCCGCGGAGCCCGACGACGCCGGCAACAGGAGACGGCTTGGGGATAAATGGTTCTCTTCCTCGTCCTCCTCGTCGTCCGTCCTCGTCGTTGTCGTCGTCCTCGTCCTCCTTGTCCTCGACGGAATTCTGAGAGCGAGGACGAAGCAGAAGGAAGGCATGGGCTGACACCGAGGGCGTGCATGCTGGCGTCGGCGAAGCGCGGAAAACTGCAAGAAGGTCTTCATGTACATGGCGGCCGGCGTCTCTATCGACACGACGGACTCTCGCGGTAACACGGCGCTTCATCTCGCCGTGAGTAAGGCAGGTACGTCGCGCTTCCGTTCATAGTTACGGCTCACGCGACTTTCCACGCTAGTGTTTATCGTACAGGTAACGTAGACTTCGTATTAAGTTCTTGGCGTGTAATAATATATATATATATATACATATATACATATATACATATATACATATATATATACATATATACATAATACATATATATATACATATATACATATATATATATACATATATATATATAATAATTATTATATACATAATATATATATATATATATATATATATATATATATATATACACACACGCATTTAATAGGAGTTACTTCAGGTGGAGGAAAACGGTCTTAGTTAGGTGAACCAATATCTCGTGTATTTTTTCTCGGAAATGCTATGTTCCTGCTCAACATTTTCTTCCATCTTCTATAAACTCCGGATGGTGATGTTTATTGGGAAACACAACTCTCGGGTTTCCGTACTTGGTCAGCAACTGGATATGTCCACCAGCCGTGACTATTGCAAGGCACTCACTGTTCACCACGGTACTACTGACTTCGCGAGTCTTATCAGTTTCCAGCCCAGGTAATGCACATCACATTTGCTGGAACAGGTTACGAAGATTTTTTTAATATGAGGAGCAAATATAAATTTCCCTCCTAAGATAACCGGCCGAGATGACTCGGTGCTGAGAGATCTGAGGGTTTAGTACAGATGGTGATGGATTTTCAATGCTATTGAGATATCTAGGTGGAATCCACATATTTTCTGTAGTATTCTACCGGTCAGCAAAAATTGCTAATATCAAAGTGTTAAATTAAGAAGGGACAACAAGGTGCTAATTATAAAAAAATATTGGGAAATGTATTTCGGTAAATTGTGCGCTTGGATAAGTTGTAGGAACGGTCCACCATCTAAGTACTATAATTTAAAATTGTTTGCTTTCTGCCTTTTTACTTTAGAATTCGAGGTGTGGGATTCTCTAGCCATGTCATTTGTGTCTTCTGTGCCATTCGCAAACAAATTTCGAGAACGAGAGCATTAACGGATTAGTTCTGGGGCATGGGTCTTTGCAATCAATCAGTATGCAGAAATTGTTAGTGCCAATGTTCAACATTTTGCTATTGGGAATATTTTCAACCAGCAACACCGGCCGAAAGTTCTTGAAGGCTGGAATCTGATTAACCTTGAACCGCGGCTGCCGCAGGTCTTTCCAACCCCCTCTCCCTAGTTTTGGAAATATTGTAGGGCGCCTGATTTAGTCGGGTGTGTCATGTAGGTGATGTACTTCGTCCATGTAAAGGCAATCGCTTATCAATTATCCCTGCAGAGGGTAGCAGTCATGACGAAAACCGTTGCTTTCCTCTTTATTACATAGTGAAAATCGCCAAAAAGTTCAAAAAGCCTAAACTAAGATTCTAATAGTATACCAAAACATACTTCAACTCCCCATAGGACAGTAGAACTGTTAACTTTAACATCTCACGAAACTTTCAATAAAAAATATTGTTGGATAAACATGAAAACGAATACAATTGTATCACATGAGCAGAGTGTACCCTTCATGATTGTAGATGATACATTCGACCAAAACATTTCGAATAAAAAAAATCCCCTATCAAAATTGCTCTGTATCCGCCCCTGCTCCTATTTGAGTTTGAGAGCGCAGGTTAGAAGAAATAGGAGCCTACTTCCATAGCTTCACGAGGTCGGGAAGAAACCCGGTCTCTCATTGCAGAGTAGGAGCAAGGGGGGGGGGTAATAGTCCACTGTATTTGTAGCGGAGCGCACAGGTTGGAAGCAGTGTAAGCCATATGAGGAACTCTAATCTTTTACCAGCGCCAGGACGCAGCCGGTGAACTCCTCTTGCAAATGAAACAATTATATGCGTCATTGCCAGCAATATTATTTCTTAAAAAAGCAGCTTTCGGTAAATATTGTTGGCAATGACGACGCATATAATTTCATTGTGCGCATTGTGTGCATTGTTTGTGTGTTTGTCATTAACTGCCACCGGGTCATACCCAATTGCAGTTCTAATAAATGTATGAGTGTATCAATTTCAGTTTAGATAATTTACATGGTGCTAATATACATAATGACTATAAACGCCACAATATGTGATATTAGAAATGCCAACGATAATTCACCACAGCACCTACATCCTCTTGCGAAGTTGCAAAAAAAAAAGTGGGTGGGGGTGTTACAATGTTCCCTACGAGAGCGTAGGCTTCCGCGGCCGGAATCAGTATTACCGGTTTCTCTGCCTGTCTTGGTGGAGTATTGCAATTCCTAATATAAGCCTTCTTGAATTCCTCGACGATTACCCCCATCCTTAGTGTCATGGAAGGGTGTCGAGCGGGTTCTGGTTGCTGTATGGCTGCTACTCTGGGCTCTTGAGCAAGTGAGGAAGGATTCGTCTCGGTCCGGGATGTAAAGCACCTCTCCCAAATGACCAACCTGAGAGCTCGGAGTCCTGAGCAGTAGGGTAGCGCCGCGAATCAGATTTCAGTGTCTAGGAATATTTACCTCGGTATTGTGGCTTGAGAATATCCTCAAATGCCAGGCGTTCAACTTCAACGCTTTCAGGCGCTGATGGAATGCAAAGCTCCACGAGAGAGCGTAGGTTTCCGCAGCGTCAGTATTTACTTGGCTGTCCTGGGTGTGACATTACGCCCTGAGGAAGGTCGCAGAATAGCGACCGAAACGTCGGCACCTTCGCCATGGACGCGGCGTCACCCGGACAGCCTAGTAAATTCAAGGTCCCGTACATTCGCAGGTTGAAGGTGGCGGAGTACCTGGTGGGCGCCGGCGCGGACATCCAGGCGGCTAACCAGGGGGGCGCCACGCCGCTGCACTGCGCGGCGGCCTACGACGCCTCGGGGGTCTGCACGGCCATGCTGCTGTTCGTGGGAGCGCGCGTGGACGTCGTGGACGCTCAGGGCCGGACGCCCTACCACGTCGCGGCCGCCTCCAATAATCGCGTCGCCATGATGCACCTGCAGTCGGTGGGGGCACATCCGCGGCCTCGGAACGTGAACGCCTACGCCCCAATTGATTTGTCTGAAAAGGAATGGGATGAGCTGTTCGACGACTAACTCCTTGCCACGACACCTGGCCCCCCTCGCGCCATGCGCAACCTGCTCGGCCGCTAAACCATCTAGTGTGCCTTTTCGTTTCCCTGCCTTTACATGGACAACTGAATGTTAACGTATGCTGTCCCAAACAACCACCTTATAATTTTGTGGAAACGTAGTAAAAGGAATTTTCTGACAAATGACTAAGCGACAGGATTGCCAATTGATTGCGCAACCAGGTTTTTATTCTGTTTAAACTTCTCTGGTTATTGGGTTATTTGTGATTTTAAGACTTTTATTAACTGTGTTTTAAAGAAAATAATTTTGTATACTCGCTGTGTTCTTGAATATTAATTTTTTTGACGATTTGTTGAAATACATTTGATATTAGACTTAAAATTTAAAAATATCGCAATTGTTAGGTTTTTAAATTTTAATGAAATGGAAGAAAATTTTTGTAGGGATCGTCCTGACAGTTTTCATCGATAGGAGTTAGTATGGTTCTAAAAATTCAAAATAAATGTGCACTATGGCATTAGCGTTGCCATATTTTACGATTTTTGAAGTGTGAACTAGCTGGTTACTGATTATTTTTACTAGTAAATGGTGGTAGGTATGCGAAATAATTCTATGATAAAGGTGAAGGTAATTGTAAAAGTTTACAATTAGACATAAGAAATATTTCAATGATAAAGGTGAAGGTAATTGTAAAGGTTTACAATTAAACAATAAATCTAAATTGCATACAAGAGTATTGTAATCTTAACATTTTGAAACTATTAAAAATTGTTTTGTTTTTGTATTTTAAAGTAATTTACCAAATATTAGTAAGGATTCACTATATTGTATGACATAAAAGCAAAATTCAAATAAACAAACCTTGGTTTATCAGCTTTCTGGTTATTTAATTTCTTGAATTTCCCAACACCTCAGAAAGGGTAATCGCTAATACACATTTCTTGAACTTTGGACGAAGAATGCATCGTATGCATTCGCAATGATACTGCACAGAAAACGAATGTAAATTTCTCAGCACTCAGACAAGCATTGTCATACCATAAAATAAACAAAGTTCAGCTAATTCCCGACTTTCAAGTTTTTGTGAAAATTGTTTCGGGATCTTCATTCCATTATCAGGCGTTACTTGTTCGCATGTTACGTGAAGATGTTACGTTCAGTAAATTACGTGGTTTGCATTGATCTACTGAAGTCCTGTTGAGGTTGTACTTTGCTCTGATTCGACTTAGGCGTCTTACTGGTAGCCAATGTTTGTCACGTCATATTGCGAAGTGAGTAGTAACAATATTTTATTAGTAAAGTATACTAATTGACATGTTGATTTTATAAACTATAGACTTCGCAATGTTTGTAAATTTTTAAAATTAGGTGGTTTGGGATCTTATATTTTTTTATTTAGGTGTTGCCCTGTATAGTAGGACTAGTTTTTTAAGAATGTTTTTGAATACATCGCGTATTAATTTTGTTACTATTATGCGAATGCGCATTTGCATTTCATCCCTCGTTGGCTGGTTAGTGTGCTTGCTTTCCACGGCGCAACCACAGGTTCGATTCCGGGTCCGGTCAAAAATTGTGCTCTTTCCTTGCAATGTCCCAGAACCTGGTGCTGAGGTGACGGTGAGAAATCTCATAGCTCAGGTTGAGAAGACCAGTCCTCGTGCTAACCACACGTTGCAGGTAAACCTTGCCCTATAGTGTCAAAGTACATATTTGCATTTCATTTATAATATACTTTTACTTTACGAGTTCTCTTTTTATAAATATAAAGGTTAGTGAATTTATTCCATGTAAGTTTTCATAATCATTATCTGAAAGTTGCTAGGCCTGTCCTGGTTTCCCAGTAGGCCAGTATGCTTACATCTCCAGGTGTTTCTGATTTGGCCATTTCTTGGGTGGCTTTCTCACATCCCTTCGCCCTATTGGTTTGTACTTAGATTTTTTTTTAAAATTGTTCTTGTTTTATTCTGTTACTCTGAGAAAGCCATTTTCTCGGACCATCCTTTATTTCTATTTCTTTTCCTATTTAGCCTGTTTCTGATATATTTTCTCCCTTGCCTATATCCTTTAGTGTCACTCCTGCAAGATCTCTCATTTACATTGCTACTAGTCTTTGTTGATCACGTCTTTTCGCTGTCCAGACAATCAACCGTACATGAGGATTGATTTAGTTGTACTGTGGATTCCTAGTTTGGCCTCTTTAGTCGCTCATGAATTTGTTTAAGGTCAATAAATTAATTTCAAATTAATTAAATATTGATCGACACAATTCAAGTCTGTCAACCTTTGCTGGATGAGCAAATGTTATTTTAATTTTGAAAGTCCTGTGTTTATGATGCATGATCTCAGAAAATTAGTGAATGTTCTATATATTAACAAAGAGAAGCAAGATTTGTTAAACGTGAGCAGAATTTCCATGAGCAGATCTAAAATGTAGATATACGTAAAACGAAATGAATATTGCTATAATTGTCGGCAAAATGTGAACATTTAAAAAGTACACATTTGACAGAATAAATGGTAAACTCAGTACATAGCATTCGAGCATTTTAATTTTAATCTTTGACAAATATTCATATTCACCTTCCAGGGACAGTGTAGATGAAGATTTCATGGAAAAATACCTATACGTAATTGTGTAATTAATTTACTTGGTAAACGTTTTTATAGTTAGTATTTTGAAAATACTCATCCTTAATTTTTCCTCGTCAGTGTTGGGATGTAATATTTTATTATAAGACCAGGACAATTATGAAAGGCAGACAATAAAATTTAATACTGTTATTTGTTTTATTTCCCTTTATTTCAAATCCTTGTCAGTCATTAACAATCTTTGAGAATGCAATTAGTGATTTAATTCCTCCAAAATTGTTTAATTATTTGCATTCTAAAAGTAAAACATTAAACTTTTTCATATTTTATCATTACTATTTCAGGAGAAAATAATCAAATTTAGTATATATGATTAATATTTCAATGTATCAAATTAAGTAGATTAAATTATTAAGATTATTAATTATTAAGTAGATTTAAATTAACGTTATGAAAGATCTTGATGACAAACTACTCGAATTGCATATATTGGAATTAGATTAGATTTATTAATAATTCTGCAATTAAATGTGAGAACCTGGTGGCAGAATACACTAACTTACAATAACATTACAGAAACATTAGTTGGTAGAACTGAATGTAGCGCAAAAGCCTAATTGTATGTTTTCGAAGTTGGTAGAACTGAACGTCCGTCATATTGAAATTCTAGGGACCACAAAGTTCGTTGAAAATTCCTTATATGTATGGCTGTGGACATACGTTCGAATCCGCTGGTGGCATGTAAATGAAAGATCTTGTGTAACCCCTCGTTCGCTTTCGTTCGCCGACCCGGATTAGATTCATGACTATTCAAAAATGGGTCTCCAAAATGATAGAAAAAATATTAAACTAAAACTGAAGGTTCTAGATTATCAAATTATTATTTACACATTTCTTAAATGAAATTTATTTCTTACATTTGAGTCAGTCCAAAAAATCTTTCGTTTACTCGTTGCCTTCGATTTTCCACGAATAGTAAGGATAAGTCTGTGTTCATACAGTAAAAGTATTAAATCCGCAGTACGAAAGAGGAAGAAAATTGCTCAGCACAAGAAACCGAACACTTCGAAACAGTTTCGCTGCCCCTTGTAAGGTAGCTGAAGAATGGAAGAGGGGCGCGGGAGGGGAGGTTTCTACTCTTTGCTCCCTTCCTCTATACCTTCCCCTCCCAATACCGTCTGCACTCCACTCAGTCTGTGCAGGTGTTCCGAGCTGTTCACATCGAAAGGCCGAGAAACTGCAAGTAAGCATCCCGTTGTCGGGGAAGTAGTTGATGTGAGGATATTTTCGCTACGGAGTTTTAAGGTCGCCGTGAATTGAGTCGTGTAGTTTCTGACCTACAACCAGTTTTTTTTTAAATTCAGGTTACCTATGTAATTTCCCGCTTGCCAATATACATATCTATGTATTATTAGGCTCAAGTATACTACTACAAACATGCTGAAATTTCATTATCCGGAGTAAAAACTGATTGTTTTCATAGCCACATAGAGATATATTTCAAAAGCAGGAAGAATCCATTACCTTTAGATTTCCATCAAAGATTTTTTCTTCGTAACAATATACAGTATTCCAACAGATAAAGCACATGCCATTTCAAAACCGATAAGTTGCGTGAGTTTTCTGTAAGACGAAACAGACCAACAAGAAACATGTTTTTCTTCAAAGTAATCCATAGAAGACGCTGAAATGTAAGAGTACTTTCTTGTTGATCTTCTGTCAGTTTCTGAATACTATTTTTTTTGTTTTTGCAAACATCGAGCAGTTACATAAGAACTAACCATCTGGAATTGAAATTACTGCTCTATATTTTTATAGATTCTTCTGACTACTTTTCCAGTACTAAGCAATCTAACAGTTAAATACACGTATATTACGGTATTATTGGGAATAGTTCTAATAAAAAGGCTTTGTTTTCATTTATGCTCGGCCAACTATTTTCAATTTTCATGTTTAAAATACTGCCTATTAAATCAGATTTTGTAAAAATTAAGTCGGGAAGATGTCATTTACTTGTCAAGGAATTACAATCCCCTCGGACAAGACTCGAAACATATGTTACCGATTCATTCCCGAGCTATAACGCGAGGTCAGAGGGAGGCCAGAGGGAGGCCTTGAAAAGGACGCCGCAAAAGACTCGAAGTTTCAAAAACATTAGTTTTTGGAAAAATCGCGTATTACAATTTTTCATATTATCTTGGTTTTAATTTAGAGAACATAAAGAAGGTCTTGGATATGATATGTGCAAGTGTTCTAGGTGCGTAGAAGTTGCGCATAGGTTGAGACGCATCTCATTGCGCGAGTGTCATTGTGCGTGGACAAAGGTAACGTGGTTTATCTTTTACGTCGCCCGAGCTGAAACACACCACTGCTTCTCACGCGCGTTCCAGTTCAACGCCATTTTAGCATATTGTCACTGTGCTTCTAACTAATAGCAACGACATTACACTAACACAAACGGGAAAGATCAAATTCAGCTAGGACCCCACTGACATTTGTTTAAGGCGATACGCCAACGTTAAGGAAAGGAGGCAATTCTTTCGGAATGACCATCGTAATATTTGCAGACGGACAAAATGGAAAAGTATGTATCTTCACATTATTTCGACTTTTTGCAATATTCCAAACCGCCATAAATGTATAAATGAGCTTCAACGTGCTTGAAAACATTTTCTTCTAAAGGTGAGGAAATTCAACATTACTGTGTTTCCTCAAGATTGATCTTCAACCGGATGCCTTTGGCAATTACTGAAAATTTTCAGTAATTCATCTTCGTCCTGTATTGGATATCTGAAAGTAGTACCCTTGCTGAAGGATTAAAAGAAATGTCATATAGTAAAATACAATGTTTTCATTTTTCATTCCATATCCAAAGTCTTACCTAGAAAGGTGAAGTGAATTATTACCGTCTGGCTCATTAAGCTAAGCTTTTTACAAGTATTCAAAATTTTGCAACATTCTTTTCACTGCAAATTATTTTCCACAACTAGTTCTAAAATGTTGGTTTTCAAAAGAATTTGTGAATAGATAATGTTAATTGAAATTATCATTTATTTTGTTTTATGCGCCTAGGCAATGCAGATAAAATTCAATAAATAGTATTCAGTTTCGCAATGATATTGCAAGAAAATGCCCGAGTTTCTGGTGAAGATAAACGATCACTTGCGATGTTATGATTGAAAACTTAATTTAATATTTAGTTTTTTTTTATTCCAGGTATATTTTATTCTATTCAAACGTGTTTAACACAAAAAATAACTTTTAAATACGAAGTTGATGAAAATGTTTTCTTGAAGGCATCTGATTAATAATCACTTCTCTATTTTTTAGCTATTCACCGATATCAGATTTCACATGTGCCAAATGGAAACCATGGATAGAGATAACTGCGAACAACATTTGAAAGTCTTTTCCCAGACATGTGCCAAAGTTTTAAAAGTTGCTTGTCACCACAAGCAAAAAAATAGCAACTCGTATCTGTAGATATGTGAAAACGAATATCAGAAACAGCCGACTTGCAGATCTTCGACTGGGTCCATCGCATTTAAATAATGGCATGCGGAATTAAACAGAAGGCGATCTTCACCATTGTTATATTAACCCCGTTGTGCAACAGTTTAACCGTGACTGTGTTTAAGCGGCGGCGGTGGTGTAACGGTTAGCGTACTGGACTGTTGTACCCAAGTTGGCGGGTTCAAACCCGTTCGAAGCCGTGGATTTTTAAGGGCGAAAAAATCCTTCGTACGCCTTCCTTCGGAGGGGAAGTAAAGCCGGCTGTCCCATGTTCGTAGATTTACTTGCATGTAAAAGATCCTCAAGCCTAAATGACGCCTCTGAGCTAAATTCAAATCGCCTGTTTCTCGCCCAAGAAATACCTTCTTTCTCTGCTATATGAAAGGAGCGTAGCGAAATTTGCGTGGTCAGACGGAAGAGCGGGCCTGATGGCCCGAGTCTCGCCACGTAAAATAAGGCCAATTCAATTCAATTCAACTGTGCAAGTGACTAAGGAGTAGTGTACACATACAACATAGAGCTAAAAACAGTCTGGGTACCTTTTTTCTCAGGTTACAAGATTTAATTAAATTTTAATTCGGTTCCCTGCATTTTCACATTGTATTCTTTATATGAAATAGAATTTTAGTAAGTAAAATGTAAATGTTAACAACAAAAGTGTTGATGGATTTCACATTTTATTCTTTACTTACACCATACCTTACATGTTGACTCTGTATTTAAATATAAAAGTAGACTATCTAAGTTGGCACGGCTAATATCTTCAAAACGGTTTAGGATATCGGGATTACGTTTGTGCACAGTTGCTGTACATTGAGAAAAGAACAATTAGTTGTCTAGGTTTTGACTTTTCTGTTCCCGAAATACTGATACAAATTTGATTTTGAAATGGAAGTGTATGGTTTTTCTACAACCATTTAAAAGTACTCAGAGACAAATACGATGATTAAAATTTTGTTAATATTGGGAAAGAAACTATAAAAACCAATAGGCTCTAAATTTGTTAAGAAGCAAAGATTTCCACTTCGGTTTCCCGGAAGGCGAAAAGGATCTGTCACTCATTGGAGTTCCACTCTTTAGACACAAAAGCCGAAATTGGGACTTCGTGTTCTCAATGTGACTACACTTTTATCGGTTTTGGCGTTGATCTCCTACTTACGTGTGTATCTCGCTCGGCATTGCCTTCAAATATAACAAACTAATTCTTGGTTACTAAACCAAGTATTAAGATATATTATTTCACCATTGAATACATTTATTGGCCTATTAATTAAGATAATGGAAAGGGAATAAATTCACTTTACTTGCGCTCGCTCGGATATATTAAAATGTAACTTCGGTTTTCCAAAACACGACTTCTCATGTTTGTATTCTCTAAGAGAAACGGCTATTTTTTATTGTAAGTACTAGGGTGCGAAATATTAAAAAGCGCGCGCTAGTCTTCACTGTGTGAGAAACGTCTTTCGTACATGCAGTCTTAGAAAATGTAATAGTATTAATACAGCACGTGTTCAAGGTGAATCGCGCTCGTCTTTGTCGCTCTCACATAAACTCCGGCGACGAACTCGACTTGTGTGCGAATCAGATATTTCGCGCACTTTTCTTCCCTCACCCTTCTTCATTTTATATTAACTTGCTATTACTATTGATCATCCTGTTATTACGTTGTCGCCCAGTATCAATTCCATTAAGATTATATATGGGTGATATGATACCTTAATTATTTTATTTGATGTGATTAATTTGGTCATTGAACAGACAACACTGTGTGTGACGTATGTGGGAGAAGTACAATCGGCGCACATGAACTAATTACCCCATGACCTAAATTGCTAAAACCCTAACCTTTCGTGTTTTATTCCAAAATCTACAGTTAAGACAAATTTATAACAGATAAATAAATGTCATATTTTTAAATGGTGTTAATTATTGTACCTGTCATGGCGTCATCTCCAGATCACTTAACTTACGCTCAGCCGAGTGCAGTATTACTGACTTGCCAGAGGGAGATCACATTTGGAGAGGTAGAAATAAAAGCAGGACAGGTCTTACTCGTACTTCTCCAAAAAACTAAAAATTTAATGGAACTAACAGTGCACCAAATAATTTAATTAACCAAAAAACAAAATTTACTAGTACACGCTTTTTATTTATTAGAAATGAGTGTGATTTTTTCGTATCTTAATTGATTAATCAGTAAATGCATTTCATTGTCGAATACAAACTCATATTTTATTCTATCGCTACCTGAAGAATAGGTTTACTTCCCTACAAACCAAAACAAATGAACAAATGAAGCAGAAACAAATGAACGAGTAAGTATGAACTCAGTCGCGAAGAATATAAAATATATATACAAAGACAACAAATCATACACTTATACTTGAAGACAGTGAAAACGTGTTTCAGTTTAAAGGCTGCAACGACAGCGAAGGACCCACAGTTTTTGCTTACTGGAAAGCTGATGCTGTAAGGCGCGGACAAGTCTGTTAATGTTAATGAATTCTTCTTCGCATTTTCCCCGTATGTTAAGTGCATATATCATTTTATTCGCGCCTTGGAATACTTTAGAATATTAGTGAAAAATAAGTTCTTAGCTTGTGAAAAATTAACAAACAGAAATGGAAATATTACTCCTCAATCTACAACTTGGTGGTCCACTAGTTTATAATATCCCGGTTCCAAAATATTGCAATACCCCACCGGGTGCTCTCGGGTGAATTCTTCGCGAGGAAAGCGGCGCCTCCAATCCCCTAATGAAGAAACGGTTGGTTCTCTCCAAGGGCGTGTGGGAGATACGTCCCGGGCGCCAGTCGCGCGTCATTGCTCTAGAAAGCCACTCGTCAATGGAAGAATTCCCTACGCTTCTAGATGGAGCTCACTCTCAGTATGGGTTTTAACCATCACCTCCGTAATCTCCAAATAAATGGGCGATTTTGTATGAGAAATCTGTGATTGTAATTGGTCAATAGAAGTTTTAGAAAAAATGCTTCATTAAATATTGTGTTTATTTAAAGGTAGGTGTTGACTACCGTTTCCCTCTTAATTGCAGAGGCCGCAGGGCGTTAGGCTGAGCTAGATAGAGTGCTGCCGAATCGAGCCGAGCGATGGACAAAGACGCCTCGCGCAGCCGCCGCCATCGCCTCCGCCGCCTGCAGCTTCACCTGCAGAACGAGAAGTCCGCTCTCCGGCCACCAACGTCTCAGGCCGCGCCTCGCGAAGAGAATTTGCCCCCTGCGGCACCAACCGCCCCCACGCTGCACTGTTCACCGCTGGACGACCAGGTACCAACCCTCGCTGGCCGAAGGCGCGAATCGGGCTTCCGACGCAATTCCAACAAGTCTCGGAGTATGCAGTGCGTCACCGTGCACTAGTTTCACGCGGAATCTGTTCAATCATTAGGCACGGCAAACTAAAAGGAGATGGAGATCACCAAAAAATGGTGCTCCAAAAAATTGTCGTAGACAGCAGTGCCATAATTTATATAGCACGTTACACTTCACGACCACGAATAGGCAGGGGTATGATATCGACGGCAGTAGCTTTGTTATATATTAACGTTTACTACTTTACCAACGTTTCGAATGTGTGCCATAAGGGCACAACTTACCCCTGAGCTTCGTTTTCCCACCAACTAGGTATCTCCTACCAGCGGGGCAGTGCTGTCCGAGTGCTAGAATGGTTCCCCGGCATGTGTGGTTAGAAAGAGCATTTCACATACACAAGTGAAAGACGTCGTAAGGGATGACGGTAAGGAAAAGGAAGGAAAGATCGTGAGCGGTCCGAAGCCGTGTGTGTTTTTAATGGCAGAGGAGGGAACAACAATAATAATAATAATAATAATAATAATAATAATAATAATAAAAATAATAATAATAAAAATAAAAAATAATAAAAATAAAAATAAAAAAATAATAAAAATAAAAATAAAAAAATAATAAAAATAAAAAT
>BOPP01000364.1:99094-135932 GCA_017312745.1 Gryllus bimaculatus | reverse complement strand
GCCCAAGCGCTCGCCCAAGCGCTCGCCCAAGCGCTCGCCCAAGCGCTCGCCCAAGCGCTCGCCCAAGCCCTCGCCCTCGCCCTCGCCCTCGCCGACACACCAGGAGCAGCGTAAATTATCAATTTGTTTTACTGACATTATATTTTTAATGAAGTCTTTAAATAAAGCTCTTTAGTTCACTTTTAAATTCTAACTGGGCGCTGTACATCACTGTACACATTCCCATTATTTCAATTAATTCGAAGAATGGATTCAAGAATGTTTAAACAATGCAGACCGATTTTAAATCTCGGTTGTTTAAAAGAAAACACTAAGCAAACATATTTTCATATGTAGGCCCTATTATATTCTTCATGATACTAAAATCACACCGTGCATTTGTATTCCCAGCTCCAGTTAGGGCATGTAATCCCTTCCTGGATGTGGATGGTAAATAGAGGCAAAGAACGGAATTTTGCCTGTGCTTGCTATCCCAGTCGGGCTTGACATTCCCGGTTTCACTTTTTACATTTATTTCTGCTTGGTACAAAGACCCTCATCAGCATAGTACGATACATTGAGGGTACATTGAATTATATTAGCATTATTTAGGAAACACTATTAACAGTTGAATGCATTAAGTTCACGTGGATTAAATGAGCGAAGCCAAATCCTGTACATGATAATCAGGAAGGGTCGAAGTGCTGATCCGGTAATTTTCCCTTATTGTCTGTTGTGGTGAGGATTTTTTCCCGATTTTGAAATGTATAGCTGGTGGAATTTTAGGGTAGAAGCGAGAGGATTGGAGTGAGAAATGTTCGAAGATCGGAATAATGCAGTGTTCGTTATGTAGCTGGAAGTTAGGAACAAACCTGGGAGCTTTTGTAACGGTTCGGAGGAATTTATTTTGGAAAATCTTAATTTCTTGGATATTTGATTTGCTGGCTTAGGCCCAGATAGGAGAAACTGATAAAATTAGATAAATCATTGATTTGGTATAAGTGAGTAGCAACATGAAGACGCACGGATGTTAAATCTTTGACTCTGGGATGTAACCTGGATTGATGTACACAGGAATGCCGCGAGGACTATACATTGCAGCTGGAACTGTTGTGCTTCCGCAGGCGGCGAGGGCAGATGACCTTGGCGACTCGATGCGCCAGATGATGACGAGGCTGCGCCGCCTGGATTCGTGGCTGGAGCAGATGGATCGACACGTGCGCAATATAGTTAAGTTCACAAGTTGTACAAAACGTGCCGAGGTCTTTCGTGAGATTTAATAAACATTGAAATTATTGTAAGGGAAGATTTCACTAATCAACAACGAACTCTTACGAATGTGTATTGATAAGTTTGGTCTAAAATATGTATGGATCCAAGACGGCAAAATAATCTTTAAAGAAAACAATTCCAAAATTAGAATAAACTGTGATGCTGATTTCTTTAAAATTTGTAAGTGTCAACCCGCCTCAAATTAAATTAATTAGATAAACAACCTTGCCTAATATTTTATAATAAGTTGTTAAAGTTAAGGTCTCTGCTAAATTGTAGAACACATTTTTTTACGTACAGTTGGAAAAATACTGAGTACGTTTTAGTTTTCTTAACTTCTTAAATAAAGAATATACTAAGCAATTTCGGTAAGTTAAACCCTTCGCGGAAACCACATACCAGTGAAAGTGACCCCATACCTGCCAGAACCCCGTTTAGCCCTGTGCTAACTGTTAGCGGAAATCCCACAAACCTTATGCAGTTGAAAGGGACTTGGGCGGAAATAAACGTTCATGTAATAATTGTCACGGACATGAGTTATTGAATCTTGGTTCAAAACATCGGCGGCGGCGATGGTGTAACGGTTAGCGTACTGGACTGTTGTACCCAAGATGGCGGGTTCAATCCCGATAGAGGCCGTGGATTTTTAATGGCGAAAAAATCCTTCGTACGCCTTCCTTCGGAGGGGAAGTAAAGCTAGCTGTCCCATGTTCGTAGATTTACTTGCATGTAAAAGATCCTCAAGCCTAAATGACGCCTCTGAGCTAAATTCAAAATAGCCTGTTTCTCGCCCAAAAAATACCTCCTTTCTCTCCTAGTTGGTGAAAGGAGCGTAGAGAAATTACGTGGTCAGACGGAAGAGCGGGCCTGATGGCCCGAGTCTCGCCACGTAAAATAAGGCAAATTCAATTCAACATGTATTTCATCCTTTTAATGTTCCGATTTTCGCTATTTCGCTATACGTTTCACACCTCTCATAATTTCTTCAAATAAAAATTTAATATCAGTCGACTTTGTGGTGGATGAATGTACAACTTTGGATTTTGAATCATTCCTTATATACATGGCTACACCGCTACCCAATTTATTAGACTAGTGTATTGTATAACCCGGTATCGCGACGAGGTTGGATGAAATAGATGGTTTCAACCACGATCCAGAAGTCATGAACTGACGTGTTATATGCCTAAGATGTTTAGTTTTTAATAATTTGAATAGAAGAGATAGACAATGCAACATCTGCCTGTCGCTTAAGTGCAATATTCGATGACATAAAAAATGTTCGATATGTGATCGTGTTTTTAGACTGTAAATGAAACGAATACGCGTTTTGAGTTCCTAGTAAGTGTGTAGCAAATATTGAGCTTAAATCGTTATACACAACATCGCAATAGACGAAGTGCGGAAAGATAAGAAATTGTTTTTACATTGACCAGTAAAAACTTTCCACAATTCTAAGAGAACTAATTCATGGATAACTTTAACTTTGTAACGTTATTTACTTGAGAAGACGAGGTTGAGGTTATTGTTAAGAATTGTTCCTACGTTTTCACTTCGGAACAGTAATGTATGATGGTTTCATCTAAAACAACTGTTATTTATTGTATTACAAATCCTATTTTTTGTAATGTCCCAAAGAACATTAAACACAGCCATTGTGTCAATTCTTTTAAGAAGCAATTAAAATATATATTATTTTCCAAGACGAATATGCTTCGTCTCTAATATTTTCACCATACTGTTTACGTGACACAAACTTACTGTGTACTGATTGTAATGTGATATTATTTCAAGTGATTGACGAAAGCTATTTTATCTAGGTGTATTAGTTATTAATTTGGTTTTTTTTGTCACTTTCATATTTTGTTGGTTTCTTACTAAATGGTGCAGAAGTCCGCTTTTCTAAAAAAAGAGATAAAAAATAGCAAAAAATCAAAATAATATTAAAAACTGACAACATAGAACATGTTCTTACAAAATAAGTGATTACTCTTCTCTCGGTCGCCGTGGCATACGGACGTGCCTGCAGGTAGCTCCCTGGGACTAGCGGTGAAAGGCGGTGGCAGCATGGGCTGCGCTCTGGTAGTGTACCGGGCGAGGATCGGAAACTGGGCTGGGCGTACGGGCTGTGGGGAGCTTCGCGCAAGTTTTCCTAGGCGCGACGGATATCTCGGGCTGGCGGCAACGGTGAGTGTTCTATCTTTAATCTCCGTCCTACTAGTAAATTGGCGGCCAGGAATTAAACCCCGGTCCTACATGTTTCGTGTGTCGAAGAGCACTAAAGTCCGGTGCCGAATGCAATATGTGTGTGGGAAGTGGTACCATAACTCCTGCGAGCGCATTCGTGACGTAGACATTATTGACGACGAATGGTCGTGCAACCGGTGCACTAGGAAAAATGTGAAAGTGTTCAGTGAACGTGTTCGTGCGTTTGAAGACGAGAACATTCAACTCGGGGAAGAAAATCTTCGATTGGCGCGTGCCGTGGAGGAGTCGAGAGCAAAGTTGACTAAGACTCCCAAACCAGCAATGAGTACTGCTCGGAAGAAGACTGAGACTGCGACTGCGCGGGAGGAGACGGCGTCGGTGCCTGCTGTGCGGGAGGAGACGGCGTCGGTGCCTGCTGCGCGGGAGGAGACGGCGTCGGTGCCTGCTGCGCGGGAGGAGACGGCGTCGGTGCCTGCTGCGCTGGAGAGTGCCTCATTCGTGACCACAACGCGGGATGCAACAACTGCCACTGATTCTGCAGATAGGCAATCTCGTTTTGGGGACTCCATAGTCCGGCACATCGGCAAACACGAAAATCTGACGTTGAAGTATTTCTCCGGAATTCGAACCAGGCAGTTGTCAAATGTAATCGACAACCTGGGAAGATCACAATCAAACGTAATTGTACTACACGTTGGTACTAACGACATAAAGGGTAGGCATGACCTGGACACGAAAATGGGTGGAATGTATGACCTCGCAACGACTGTCAAAAAGAAGTTCACGAAATCACATATCCTACTCAGCGGGATAATTGGAAGAGCGGATGTATCGTCAAACAAGATCCGTGCATTGAACGATAGGCTACTGTGGGTGGCACGTGTCCAAAAAATGTTCTTTGTAGACTCAAACAAGTGGCTGGCTTACAGGGACCTGGGGAGAGTCGGTTTGCACCTTAATAGAACAGGCTCGGCAGTCTCTTTCGACAGTGTTGCGAAGTACTATGCAGAAGGCCGTTAAACTGATTGAGGAACACGGCGATAGAAGATATCCACATCTTGATACAAAGAGTCCGGATGAGATTGTTGAGACCAGTCCGAAAACAGGAAGTGAAAGTGTCGAATACGACGTAACATCGTTAATCGGAAGTTCATTACCAGAAGTGTTTCACACACATTTGGGAAGCAACAACCCACGTTCGCTGGTGCTGCTGCAGGTGAATTGTAGGAGTCTCTATAACAAAGCTTTAGACTTTTGGAATCTTGTAGATTCGTATAACCCGGACGTTATCATAGGAACGGAATCTTGTCTTCGCGAGGACATCAGCACTGCGGAAATATTTCGATCAAATTTTACTTGCTACCGGTGAGATAGAAAGGGGCGGGGCGGAGGCGTATTTATTTGCGTTAAAAGTAGTGTAACATGCACACATCTCTGGACAAACGAATACTTTGAAATGCTCGCGGTTGAAGTGAAGGGCGGGCGCTCAGAAGCACTTAATACAATTGGGGCTTACCGACCACCCGACGATAACTTTAAATTTCTAGAAAGGCTATCCGAGAAAATTAAGAACTTTACAAATAACAGTCGGACAATAATAGTTAGCGGAGACCTTAATCTTCCGCACGCTAACTGGGAAGGCATGGAGGAGGCCACGGGAGGGGGGCAAATGTGTATAAATAGGATGATCTGGGAGGAGAACTTCGAACAGGTAGTGAGCTCTCCGACCCGCGGTGACGCGCTCTTGGACATTTTCCTCGTTCGACCGGCTGAGTCTCTCATTGAGTGCAGCGTAGTGGAAGGGATTAGTGACCACCGCGCGGTAATACTTGAAGTATAATGGCTACCGAAGCCCACAGGGGTCTTAAGGGCCAGGCGCATTTCGCTCTGAAAAAAAAAGATGTACTAGGGCTCAAATATTTTTTCGAAAGCAAATATTCATACTGGGCCAGCACCAGCAGAAGTTTAAATGGAATATGGGAGAATTTTAAGAATATCTTATTCGAAGGTATGGATCGGTTCGTACCATGTAAAATGTTGAAAGACAATTCCGATCCCGAATATTATAACAAAATCGTGAAGCGACTTGAAGTAAAAGTTCGTAAAGCATTCAGTGGATCCACACGCGACAAAAATTACAAAACAGCCTTCAAACAACTCTCAAAACAACTACTACATGCGAAAAAGCACGCGCAGGAAACGTTTTTATCAAGCTTGTTGCAAGCCATCATTCATACAAAAGGGAGGTCAAATCATCATTCATACAAAATCAAATATGGGAATCAAAAAACCGACGTAGGTAAATACTATTTTGCCAACCGGACAATAACTGACTGGAACAATTTACCTGCTACAGTACTGGCGACTTTTCCCTCCAGTGTGCGTTGCTTCCGGAAACGCCTTGAGAATTGAGTGTGATGCCAAATAAATGTGTATGTTAGGTCTTCTTAGACATTCTCCTTAGTTTTACTTTGTTAGTTTTTACTTAGTTGTACTTTTCATATTATATGCATTCCTATATATGTAACATTAATATCTCTGTATATGTGCTGTACAACTCTGCCACCGAGCGAAAGCTCATTAGCAGAAAAAAAAATTATATATTTAGCATCTAGACAACAATCTATATTAATTTGCGGAAAATCATTATATCTTAAAAGGCCTATTTCAAAAACTAGATTTTGAATTTAGTTTCTATTCAACGGTTTTGGACTCGGTCACTTAGACACTGATTACCAAGATATCAACGATTGTTTTTAATGATCATAAATTGTGTAATGCTTATCTACCATTATTTTTTGTATTTCTTTAAATTGTATTTCTTTTGTCTGTGATATCTGAAAACTTCAAATTATATTCTGCTTGACATTTCATACATTAACGTTTATTTGATTGAAACTGATTTGTTAAATGATATATTAATTCGATAATTAATTTAATAAGATAATATTTATTCTTATTGTAAAAGTTTTGTAATTTAATTTTGCAATTTTTGTATTGCCATTGTTTTTTTCTACACAATGTATGTATTTTTAGATTTTATATCTTTGTCAATGTCTTCTTTGCTCAGCCGCCATCCTAATTAAGGTTTTCTGGTCTACTCAATTGCTTAAGGCGTATGCTGGTCCTTAGATTTCTCTCGCAGAAATAAAACAGAAATTCCTGCCCCCTAGATCATCTTTATAATAAATGAAATAATGTTAATATTTATCGTGGTTTGGCGGAAGAGCAGGCCTAATAGCTTGAGCATAGCCACTAATAAAGACAATTTATTATTATTATTATTATTATTATTATTATTATTATTATTATTATTATTATTATTATTATTATTATTATTTTATTATTATTATTATCATCCTCATTATCATGTCACATGTCGTAAGGAGTCTTGCTGTTTTCTAAAGCAGTGATGTATTTACGCAGAGTGTGAATGTGAGCAAGATGAGACTCCACCTCTTCGGACCAGCCACAGATCTTCGTCAGCGTCTCCCAACACCATCACCATACTCATTGATTCGCCAGCTATTCCATTCCCTATCACTATACACGTCCCTACCTCACACCTCTCTACCGACACTAGTTTGGGCTCTGCCCCCGGTGCCGACTCTGCCCCCGGTGCCGGCGCTGCCTCCGGTGCCGCTGACGGCCCCGATTCTGGCCATCCGTGTGAAGTCGTCTCCGATCGCAATACCACCCCCAGAACGCCTCTTCCTAGAAGACAACAGCCGCCGCTCTTCTCTTTTTCCTCCTTTTCCGCCGTTGCCGCCGCCGCAGCGCCCGCCTCCTCCGTGGATCCTCCGGGCCAGGACCAGGAAACGGAGGCAGAAAGTGAGGAGGTGGCGTTGGCGCGGCTGATAGCGGGGGCGGAACGGGGCGACTTGGCGCGAATCCAGGGATGCCTGACGGCCGGCGTCCACATTGACACGAAGGACTCCCGGGGCAACACGGCGCTGCACGTCGCCGCGCGTAATGGCAGGTACGGCCCGCTTACGCGTATGGTTAGTCTCGTATTCATGTGCACTTTCGACCGTATTAGGTGGCTCAGGGCATGAGCTGATGTTACTGTTGTGCCTCGGACCGAGAGGTCTCAGAGTTCCATTCCCAACCATGGCAGGATTTGCTACACTAGCCAGATAGCGGCATCGAGTTCAACTGCTGTCTGGAGGATAATTCTAGAGACTGGCTGCTCTGATCTGTAGTTTCCCGTGGTTTCACTAATCATCACCAGGAGAACGCAGAAGCAGTACCCTAAACGGGACACGGATCGCCCGTGGTTTTCTTTTCTCTTTCTTGTTCTTTCCTCACCCCTTTCTTGCACACACACTTACTTACATGCACTACACTAACACACATGCTGGGAGACTAGGCAGTAGCTTAGAGCTTGATCCGACAGGTGCGCTGTTAGGCGTGTGAGAGATACTTGGTTGGGTAAAACCTCACAAGCTGCCGTAGAGTTTGGGGATCACTATTAAGTTCACCGTTCACCTCACCATTCATCAAGATCTGTCACCTCCCAAAAGAAAGAAATGCACAACATTTCCGGAACTATTAACCTTAATAGTTGACGAAGTCACTGTCAATCAATACCCACATTGGGTTGCGCTTGGGCCACATGATTTAATGAAACGAAAAGCCAGTATATCGCAATTAAAACCTGATTTGCACTGTTTCACTATTGTGTCGCTTGTACAGAAATATAACTCACCAGACTATACATTGTGAATAGTACTTAAAAGCCTACTTAATTTTCAGATTAAATACAGAGGTTCGACTGATTAAATGTATTGTTTGTTTAAAATATTGGTTTGTAATACTACCGTTTCAAAAACTGAAAATGACCCCTAAACCGAGGTTGAGTCTTTGAAATACATATTTTGAAAAAATTGACTGGAATCATTCTTCTCATTCAGTGATTCTTGCATTATTGATATAAGAAGCTGAAAACGTTTTTTTCATCAGTACTCCAGGTAAATTGATTTACATCCGGTGAAAACCTTTTCCTTTTAAAATACAATTATCATCGGAAAAACCTCTCTCCGGGAAGGGGATTTTTGCCCGCCTAAGTTTTTCCGCTACCCTCTTTTGTCGGATTTCCACTAGCGTTTGATTGTCACAACGTAGCATTTGCATTTCTCAGGAGAATGAGAGCACCGAGAGATTCGTTCTATGCCGTGGAGCCTTCCATTCCATCAGTGGCTTAAAGTGTTGATGTCTAAAAGTGTTGCACACTTGACATTTGAGGATATTCTCAAGCCACAATACCGGGGTAAATATTCCTAGACACTGAAATCTGATTCGCGGCGCTACCCTACTGCTCAGGACTCCGAGCTCTCAGGTTGGTCATTTGGGAGAGGTGCTTTACATCCCGGACCCAGACGAATCCTTCCTCACTTGCTCAAGAGCCCAGAGTAGCAGCCATACAGCAACCAGAACCCGCTCGACACCCTTCCATGACACTAAGGATGGGGGTAATCGTCGAGGAATTCAAGAAGGCTTATATTAGGAATTGCAATACTCTACCAAGACAGGCAGAGAAACCGTTAACTCCTTGAAGAGTATCAGCTGAGGGTTAAAATATCTACTATATTTGCGGAAGCTGAATGCGGCGGAAAAAACAATGAAAGTCACTTCAAGAATTCCAATTCTTCATCAGGGCCGACACGGGTCATGTCCTCTTCCCCTGGCAGACTTGCAGCTGAGAGTTCAAATAGCCTCATTAGTTTCTGGGCGGAGTGCACTGGTGTGAAGAGATAAATGCCTCACAACGAGACTACCCAATCCTTTACCAATATATTATATCCCCACAATATATTATATCCCCTGGAATACTAGCAACAGAGGGTAAAATATATGCTAAATTGAAGTAGTGTGCGGAGGCTGGAGGACGTGGATTTCCAATTTCAGGGAACGTGAGCGCGACCGGGACGGAATCCGTTAACTCCCCTTGCGGAGTTGCAGCGAACGGCTAAAAGGTTGTTTGGTTGGTTATTAGTGATTTCGGGCGCATAAAGTACTGGTCATTAGTCCCGTAAGTGTAGTTCATTTCACTCGAGAGGTGACGGTCTTCCCCTCCGGATTGCAAGATCCGGCGCCGACCTATCGTGGACCAGCGGAGTTTCCATCAACCAAGTACCTCCCACTAGCGGTGCACAGCCCCAGCCGGAACAAGCTCTAAGCTCCTGACCGGTCTCCTGGCATGTGTGGTAGTGTAGTGCGTGTTGGTGTCGTGGTGATGCAGTTTGTGTAAGGAGTGAGGTCAGCATAAGGAAGAGGAAGGAAAGATCGCGCGCGGTTCGTGGATTATTTGTTAGGGCACTGCTCCGGCATTGACGTGATTTTTGATCGGAGAATAAACGGAAAACTACCGATCACACCGATCACCGCTGCTAGAATTCTCCTTCAGACAGCGACTGAATTCGACCTAGCTGACAAGCTAATGTCGAAAATCTTGCCGCTGTCGGCTCTCAATCATAGAACCTTCCGGTCAGATGCACTGCAGTGACATCAGTTGATGCACTGAGGCACCTCTTCCAGTGGGACGGCTAAATTGTTCACTGTATTTGTTCATTTTTGCGATGCGTGCGCAGGGTGGAGGTGGTGGAGTACCTGGTGAACGCCGGCGCAGACATCGAAGCGCGCATCCTGCAAGGTACCACGCCCCTTCATTCAGCCGCCTACTCGGACACCTCGGGCACGTGCACAGCGGCGCTTTTGAATGCGGGAGCGCGGATCAACGTCGTGGATGCGGTCGGATGGACGCCCCTGCACGCCGCCACCGCCTTGGCCAACGGCACCTCGATGCAACACCTGCTGGACGCGGGAGCTGATGTACTCGCCTCGGACTTCAATGACTTAACCCCAGTCGACCTGACTGATCAGGCTTCTGGACCCAAGGGTCCCACCTGCCGGCGACATACGAAGACCGCTCAGCCGTTGAACTGGACGCGAAGCGTGCTGGGTCACTGAGCCCTTTCGCGAGACCTGGTCGCCAGCGCCCTGCACAGCATGTTCGCTCGCTGAGAGACGTCATGACGCGAGACTATGAGCAGCATGCACCGGCACTCGGCTCTGCCCCGGCAACTGGCCGCCGGCGCCATGCGCAGCCTGCTCGGCAACTGAGCTCCGACTTGATACCTGATCGCAAGCGCCATGAGCAGTGTGTTGGGCCGCCACGCCCCGAACCACGCGCCGTCACAAAGGCCTCCTGCTCGACCGCCGGCGCCATAAGCAGCATGCTCAGCCGGTCAGCCCAGCACCAACAACTTTCCGCCGGCGCCATGCACACCTGCTCGTCGGCTCAGTCTCACTCCCACTCCTGGCCGTCGACGCCGGGATCTGATTGGTCGCTGAGCTCTGCTTCTACAGCTGGCCTTGGGCGCCATGCCTTGGGTAGCCTGCTGGGTCCCTAAACAACGCCGTCCGACACCTGGCTGCCGATGCCAAGCGCAGCTTGCCGAAGCCTAGCGTCCGGGGCAATGTGCAGTTTACTCGACCGCTCAGCGCCATCATCAAGACATCAAGCCACTTGGCAGACATCTTGTCTTGATCAAGCCACATGGTGTCTGGTGACATGCATAGCTTGCTCCGCCGCTGACCATCACCACACTCCTGACTGCCGGAGCCCTATGCATCATAGTCCACAAACTTCATCTCTGTCAGTACACGTGCTGACGTTTTTAGCAATTCTAACCCCTTAAATATTTAGCCTCTTGACGATCTGTTGATGTACATTGAAGACATATATGGGCGAAATTGCAGATTGCAAAGTTTTAGGATTTCTTGTTGTAGTAAACTGGGCGAAAATGGTAAAAAGATGAATTCTGGAGATTTCATTGACAAATGAAAAGTTACTAGAAATGCAACATAAGGAATGTATAGATCCAAAATGGTATTAGTGTAAGTTAGTGTAGTGTTATGCTAGTATTATTAACAATAACTATTATTAGTGCAAATGATTACTATGTAAATACGTACGCAAAATAACCTTTTAAAAAAGAATCAGTACCGTTTGTAAATATACAAGTTTTTAAACAGTTTCATCCTCATTACTTGCCCTACCCATTTCAATTTTAGACGTATGAATTGACCTACGTTATTTTGACCTGTTCTTTGTCTTTGTCAATGTTTCTTATTATGTCTTTTAGACTTATAACTAATGTTTCTTTCCATCATTCTTTGACGTATTTTTATCATGTTTTTCTCCCTTTCGGTGAGTGACCATGTCTGCTAACCGTATAATAATACTGGTACGAGGACATTCGTGTTCATAATGTCTCTCTTTATTTATAGGCAATAATTGTTGTTCAGTAATGTGACTTTAAAGAACAGAATTTTCCCAAACTTCTGATATCTTGTTTTCTATTGTGGGGAAAATTCTTAAAGAATATGATGTGGTCCGAAATATTCGTACGTGTCACCTATTACATGTTTTCACCATAAGCTGTTATCGGAATTGAAGTCGTAGGCTTCCGCGACCAGAGTCATGTGGATGATCTGGGCTGTCCGGGTGACGCCGCGTCGAAGGCTGAGTTGCCGACGTTTCGACCATCCTGTCGTGGTCTTCCTCAGGGCTGGTATGCCAATATGTTATCGGAATTGTCAGACAGTTTGGCATTATGTTTGTCTTTTGAGTATTTATTATCAGTCCTGCTTCTTTGCTATTTTTCAGGAGGTCGTTTAGCGTTTCTTGTAATTAATTACCTGATTTTGCTATAAGAACTATATCATCAGCAAATGGTATATTTGATATTTTTCCATTGATGTTTATGCCGTATGTGATCATCATTTTGCGAAAAAATATTTAAAGTAGAATTATACACTGCCTTGTCAGTTTGTCGACATTGTATCCGGAGACATTGAAAGCTGTGCTCGTCCGTTCACACCTACCTTCGTTCCAACGTATTTCCACACCACCTCCAAAAGCCGTTGTTCGTTTGTAACAACACTGATCTTCAGCAGACCATTGGAAGGAAGCAGAGACACGAACAGCGACATTCTTGTAATGCGTCTCGTTCATTGGTTTTAAACGCTTAAGTCAAGACCACGAACAAGGCAACACTTCTGATAAAAATTTTTGATAAAAATTTTTATCAAAATTTGATTTTTGATAAGTTTTGATAAAAATTTTCAGTTGCGAAAACTCAAGTGTATGACACGTTAAAATCAATGACAAAATAAAGAAAGAGTGGTTAAAATAAATGTTTAAGGGTGGTTTACACAATTTTAATTTGTTTTACTTTTCTAGAGTTCTCTGGAAGCATTTCATTAGTCTTCGCATTGCGTTTCTGTATGTCTATTCCTTTCTTTCTCCCGGAACGTACTCGTTTCTTTGCAAATGTAGGTTTTGTATAAGAAAATCTATAAAGATTCAACGTATTCCATCTGTGAACGATTGCATTTTTGGGATTGACAGTTTTTATTACAAACCTGCATAAGCCGGAAACTTGTACAGGACGGAAGGAAATGTACCCAAACAATTCCGGTTTAGACTGATTTACTATACTGCGAAGAAATGGGCCCTTGAAAATGTTACCTGGATATACGATCTTTCTTTAATCACTTTGCATTTTGAAAACCGAATTTGTACATTAAACGGGTCTAATAAAAATATGAAAACATAAAATCTTTGGATATATATGCTGTTGCCACAAAAATATCTTCTTTGAATAAATGTGAGCATTCTGTTACATATCAATTCAAGTTAAAGCATTTGGACTTTCTTCTGAATGCCGTGACATTTATATCCTCGTAAATAAGGAGGTTTTGCGCAGTGAAGCAACAATCAACAGCACTATCGGTCTTCTGCGTATGCGAATTCTAAAATTATAGTAATTTGCGACTTTAAATACTACCGAAAAATCTTAAGGGATACCACTAGTAATATTTTAAAAACGTGACTTGGATATTGAAATTCAGCCTTCATAATTTAAATTCGGCACAGGTAGCAAAAAAATTGATAAATAAATACAATAAAGGTGTAACAATTATTCATATTTTTAAGGAACCGTATTTTTATAATTGATTCATTGGAAAATTACAACGCTAAGTAATACCAAATTTTAGTTACGTTAATATTTACGGTCCCTTTACATTGTAAAAAATTAATATTGTTAGGGAATGCATTTATGATCATTCTGGATATCCCCTGCATACAATTTTCTAAAATAAAAATTAAGCCATCTGTTTATAACCAATATACGGAAGAATTCTCTTCTGCACTAGGGGCCAAACTTCGCTATGTTATACTTTTAAACGCGGCACTTCAAGCCCTGTCTTCATGATGGAATATCTCACGGCATTTTGCATCTTTCTCGACCGTGCCGTCAATGTCGCAGGAACGCGACCGTACCAAGCAGTGCTTGATACGGTCGCGTTCATGCGACATCTAGTGACACGACCAAGAAACACGCCAATTGCCATGAGATATTCCTTCGTCATGATGAACCATGACGCGCCACGTTGTTAAAACCGAAGTATAGCACTTTTTACATCCGATGAAGAGGCACATGGATCCAAATCTTTCATACATTTAATTTTTATAAAGAAGAACCTTAACCAGCATAGCTTAAGTCATGAAAATATTTACTTCGAAACATTTTCGAAATGAAAAGGCAGTGACTTGATATGTCTAATAAAGTTAAGGTTTTCCAAGGAGGCTTTTAATGTTCCTTTGTCTTTGCTATATTGAATTAGAAATCTTCATGTTTTTGTGCAAATTTGTAAGTGGTATAGTTCACAAAGGTTTTCACAAAGTTCAATAATACATGCTTCTGCAGGGCTATGTAAGTTCTTTGTCTTGCACATTTTACGGTGGAAACCACAGTGTAAGAAATATCTTGTCTGTCTTACACCGCGATGGAAATCATGAATCGCGAATCGAGTCAATATACGAGTCCGTGTATGTCCCGTCAAAAAACTTTAATAAGACCATATTTGTTACCTTCACAACTTGGTATAATCAAAATCTTGGTATAATAAAAATTAATACAATTTTCAAGAGAGCCTTTCAACTCTGAAAATTAACTTTAAAGTGCTATACCTTTTGGATCATTAGACAATTAAACTAATACCAGTTTTTACAACTACAGTAAATTAAACTACATGTTTGCATAGCTGTGTAATATGGTAAAGGCTTTAAATGAATTTTCCTAGTTTAGTTTAAAAAGATCCTGTTCGTACATCCCCTTCACAAAACCAATGTGACGATAAATCAGTCCCATCACATATCCCTCCAAATACAAACCATTACATAATAATTTGAATGAACATGTATATATGTATAATATGTACATGTATAATATTTCAGAAAAAACAATTAGAAAAGTTTGTACACTATATATATTCTTAGATAAACAACTTTTGCATTAGATTAGCTGTATAATAAAATATACATGGAATCTCCATTTCAGTGTGTGAGGAATGAGAACATACATTTCATGCTAATATTTATCAATGTTCATACATGAATTGAAGATGATTCTGTTTGAACTAGGAACTTTATATTAATTCTCTAGTTCAAACAAGATTGTTTTTGAGCAATTTGCATGTCTTTTTAGGTGATTCTAGTTGTAAAGCCCCTTACGAAGGTGTGCACCTCCAGGATAAAAAGAATCAAAGTTTACCTTCATAAAAGCAAAAATAGCCTAAATATTACTATTCAATGTCTTTTCGTAGTAAAACGTTTAGTGTCATTGATTACCAAAAATAGATTGATATGTCGTTAACATCACATTATACCGTTTACCTAAAAAGGAATCCAGGGACAATTTATATGGCAAATATTTTAAAGAATATCAACATACTTCTCTAGCATATTCATTTAGATACGGAGAACACATGTTTCCTACACACTATGATTTCCATTTAAAAAAACGTTTCTCAACAAGATCAGATCCCAGGCTTGCTAATCTAAGATCAAGGAGTACTTGGCCTTCCATAGGCTTTCCTTTAGGAGACTTATGGTGGCAGTAAAATAAGGCTACTTACGTAATGTGTAAAATACGAAAAACTTACTAGCGCACTCTATGTGATTTTCTCTACACAGCTGTCACACGGTTCGGCGGGAAAGTGTTGCCTGGCATTTGTTGCGTGAGCTTAAGGGTTTTCTGGAGCAATTGTAATTTTTGGGGTCGTATTGTGCGATTGCCTACGTTTGTTTAGTGCCACGATCGTTATTTACCATCTTATTTGCTGTCTTGGTTGGTTGGTTGGTCGGTTTGTTTGGTGGTTTGCTGCCTTGCTTGTCTTGGCTTTTTTTGGGTTTTGGCTGTGTATCTCTTGTCAGTACAAATTTGCGTAACGAACCACAGTTCTCTCGGACATATGTTTCTAACCAGTCAGTACCTCTTCATTTCAATTATTTGAATAAAATTTTGATATTAACTTGATATTAATGATCTGATATTAATAAAATTAAATGTACGAATGTTTTGTACGTTTTTTCATTAGATTTTCGGAGGTTCATCAAAACGAATTCAGGCTCTCGTGCTAATTGAGTAAAATGGACTACCTCCATATTTTTTATAAATATGGCGAGTCCACCACAGCCGCGCAGGAGGTCACACGCGCTGTGCCGATGCTTTATCGGCAGCGCTAGCCAGAGCACAAGGTTCACAGTTGTAGAAGAATTTATTTTAATAAATTACTCCATACACGGATTTCAGGGATTGATTCTACACAGACCTACAGACGAATGACGTATGACACATACAACGTTTGTCAAAACAACAGTTTAACATAATCACTTTATTGTATCCAAACCATGTAAATATTCAATTCTCTTTTAATAATTTTACAACACATATTTCCTCTGATATTTTGATGTTAGTTTATACAATTGAAAACCCGAAAAATTAAATATTAAGAGTTTTTTTTTTTAATTTTGGACTTAGAAGTAATTGGTGCCAAAAAATGAACCTTTCAACTTTTAAACTAATTTTACACTGAAGTGTTATCTTCTTGTTTCTTGAGGTGATTTTATACAATTGGAAACTAGTAAATAATCTGAAAGTAAAACACATTAAACAAAAAACAGTTCGATAGAAAAGAAACAGAACGACATTCGTTTCTCAACTTTAACACAACCCTCCGCCATCACATTTCCACATAAGTTATCCTAAGTAAATTCAATTTTCGTGGTGTCGTTAACAATTACAAATTGCTTTCTCCTTTCACAAAACTCTGATCAGGTGTGGCGAATACGTCCGTACAGCTCCCCAACTACTAACTTATCTTCCCATTACCAATGCTGACGTTGCTAACAGAATCTCGCCTCCTCTTTTTTCACTAAATTAACCAATACTCTTTTCTCAACAATTACTAATTTTGTAATACACTACAAATATCACTTTATAATTCACTGTAACTTCTCTCCGTCACTTCTACATTCTACTATAGTTCTACTTCTTTTATTCCACCTTTTCCCCCTTACCAAATATTTATTAAAAAATCCCTTTTTTACTGCACTTAGCATTGGCTACCTCCGCCACTACGTCCATTGAACGGAAGGAAAGATTCAGGTCACTTCCTAGCTACGTTATATTATTCTAACCCTCGCCAAGTTCTCACAGAACGCCATTCATGACCTGTGAAGTCGTAGGCTTCCGCGACCAGAGTCATGTGGGTGATCTGGGCTGTCCGGGTGACGCCGCGTCGAAGGCTGAGTTGGGTAACTTGCCGAATGTCTTGGTAAATTTGTATAATTCCTCCCCGTAGAGGGTAGTTAAATGAAGTCGTAGGCTTCCGCGACCACAGTCATGTGGGTGATCTGGGCTGTCCGGGTGACGCCGCGTCGAAGGCAGAGTTGACTCAGCCTTCGACGCGGCGTTACCCGGACAGCCCAGATCACCCATTCATGACCTGTGTTTTGGAGATTCGCGGAGCCCGGCCCAACTCCTGTCCCTAGCTTCCCTTTTTAAAATCGTTTTTTTCTGTCGTCGAAAACTCGATCCCCCTCCTCCATCTGGCATCGCTGATAAGCTGTGGCTTAAATTTTTACAAATAATTAACGACTCCAAAACTCTGATCCGTATTTATTCAACGATAGATCGCCCTCCCTTTCTAGAGTTTCAAATTTCCCTCATTAAATTACAACCCATAATAGACTTTGCCACTTCAGTGAAAACAAGAAAATACTATTGCAATTTCCTTTTGTATAAGGATAGTTGTTAATTACTGCAATACATATGTAATCAGCTTGATTATTTAGATATTTCACCGTGGTGAGTAGGTTCACTTTTACCATTTCAATTTGACTTATTCAAGAATGGACTTATACAACAGCGGAATTCTTGAATTGAATTAATGAGAAAATGTAAGTCTGGAAGTAAAATATAATGTCCAGAAGAAATTTCCATATGATTTTTTGCAAACGGCAGAATGACGACTTTGTGGGCCTAGTGCTCACATGATTTCGGAGTCGATTTGTTACGTTAAAAAATAAGACTTCAAAAATATTAAAAAACTAATAGAAAATTCAATTAATATTATAGTAAATGAATAAAATACTGATGGAATAACATTACAGGTTTTTGTATATTTACCATCACAACAAAATATATTTTAGGGTAGTGAATTACAAAAGATGACTATTTTTTAATCATTTCTTAAACTCACACGTTTGAACCAGTAAAAGGTAATTTCCATACATTGTAAAGGTACTTCTGTATTGCCTTCATTAAAGTGTTTCGTAAACCTTTGGCTACCCTTGACAGGTTCGACGAAGAATGGAAGTAGGGTGAGTGAGGGGAGGTTCCCGCCCTTTTCTCGCGCTCCCCCCCCTTCCCCCTCCATCGCTCATTCGATCAACACTCAGTCTTTGGAGGGAGGGAGTGCCGTTTACATGGAAAACGCCGAGGAACTGCAAGTAAGCGTCCCTTGATTGTCAGTGAAGTAGATGTTTCGAAATGTTTGTTATCGAGTGGTCTAATTTCAAATCTACAACCAACTACTTTTTCCATTCTGAGATTACCTATGTATTTTTTGTCGGAAAATACCTACCTATGCCGTGTTAGGCAAACGTACAGACGTGCGGTATCTTTATTTTTCGGGTCAAAATCATAAGAGTTATATGCAAACCCACATAAGTAATTTTTTTTTTAAAAAAAAGACATAAAACGGCAGTAATTTTAATTCTACAATGAAGGTTTTTCGTAACGTAGTAGCGTATATCAAAGCATTTGCAAAACAGATAAAACACAAGTTTCAAAACCGGTAAATTGCGTTACTTTCTTGCAAAGTTCGATGGGTTAGAAAGAAAAGTAAGATAGTACATCAAATAATCCTTCTACGATGCTCAGATTTGTTATTTTGTCTGTGTCTCACCAATGTTTAAATCCTAAAAAGTTCTGGAATATTGAGGCTGTTTTTGGCCTCGAACCTTTTCAAGAATGGTCTCAATCAGATATTGAATTTAGTGTTCGCCTTTTGTATAGATGTATCTGAATACGTTTACAGTACTCATAGAACTGATGAATCCAATTTAAATCGTATTGCATATTTTTTAAATAGTTTTTAACCAATAATATCAGGTTTTATTATTTTTTGTCGCCTATCTAACATAAATTTTTGGCTTTAAAATGCTTGTTCATGTGATCAGAGTGCTTTGTAATGGTAATGTAATTTCATGCAATACTGCACGTAAAATGTTTATTATCGTTAAAGATGTTATTTACTTGCCAAATATTTACAGCTCATCGCACCCTTAAAGTTCGTTTCTGGTTGTTTTCCTGAGCCATAAAAGTGTGGTCAGAGGAAGCCTCCAAAGAGGACACCGTGAAAGATTCAAATTTTGAAAACATTGGTGGTTACGAGAATCTAGTTCTATTTGTTTTTATCTTTGTTTCTGTTTAGAAAACATTCGAAAATACTTTGGTAAGATGTGTGGAAGTGTTCTAGATGCCTTATTATATCACCGTTTCTCGTAACAGCAGATAGAATACTTAAACGTTCATAGTTTTAGGAAACTACTTAGTTCATTTGCAGTGCCCCAATACTAAATAATATTTGTTCAAAACAAAACTGAATTATCACTTTGATTCATACGAGTTTTCACATACATGTGACTTAAAGCAAATTTACAATTCACCATAAATATTTAAACTAAATTCAACGTGCTTCGCAATATTTTCTTGTAAAAGTATGTAATTTTTCTAAAATTTAACTGCAATTACTAAATATTCATCTTTTATCGGATGGCTATGGCAGGTATAGAAAGCGATAAGTAATATATCCGAATTGTATTTCTGTATTCTCGTTGAATTTCTGAAGCCAGTAGGTTTATAGAAGCGTTGATATAAATTCCATCTTGTGAATGTGTTTTAATTTCTAATGTCAAATAAATGTCCCTCTTTCCAAGATATCAGGATAGCTATTAATGGCTGCTAATTAAAACTTCTTTACGTGTATTCGTTATTTTCAAAAATACTTTAGCCAGCAAATTAAAGAGCAAAACTAATGAATACTATTAATTTACAAATTGATAGGTGATAGTGATATAAATATTTTTATTTTAATCGATTTATGTAACGCAATTGTATACTTGAGTCAATGCGTATTGTTTTGCGATGTACATTTTCCTGTATCAATGGTCGGATAAAAAAAATGGGTATCACTTGAGATATAATCAATCATATTTTGAAATTAGATACTTTCTTTCAAAATACGGTAGTTGTTCGCATTCCAGGTCTTAAATTGAAATATGTTTAACGTAGATGATACATTGATAAATGATGTCACAAAAATATTTTTTTGAATGCATCTTACTCCAGAATAATCACTTCTCTATTTTTAACTGTTGACGGATATCCTTTTTTACGTGCAAAATTGAAACCGCGGGTAGAGATGACTGCGAACAAAATTTTAATGTAATTTTTTTAAGTTGTGTGCAACAGTAATAAAAACTGCCTTCGATTACCAACAAAAATACGCTGTGGCGCATATCATCAGGTGTCCGAAACAGCAGTTCTGCTAATTCGGGACGGGGCTATCACAATCCCATTTAAATATGTTCACGCAGCATTAAACAGAAAAGAGCAATCTATACCATTGTAAATATATTTACTGCTTCGTGCATCCGTTTGACAGTCGCTGGGGAGGGTTATGAGTAATTAACAAGTACACCATAATGGACTAGAAATGTTACTCTTTTTTTTCAGATTACACAATTTAACAAAATTTTAATACGATGCCTCAGATTTTCACATTGTTGTATTCATATGATTATTAAAAATACGGTAAATGCTATGTAAATGTTAGAAGCAAGAGTTGACGGATTTCTTATTTTATTCTTTTGGACCATGGTACGTAGAATGTTGTTTCTGATTTTAGATGTACATTTAAAATATAATATTTATTTTGCTACTTAGGAATATATGGAATATTTCCGGTGGTAGCATTTTCTAAGTACTTACTACAAATGCCCAACACAATCCAAGGAACATTACAATATATACATATTACTTAATACAATTTTACAAGATCAGTATATTAAATGTATCTCACTAAATCAGACATAAAATAAAAACAATAATTCCAAAAAATATTAACATATTCTAAAAACAATTACCATTTAGTTAATCTAATTTTGAAATTTTTGGCATTCCGAGGGAAGTCTCCAACACTTGCAGGCAAATCGTTCCAATTTTGTATTGTTCTGTTTACAAATGAGAATTTACCTACATGTGTTCTGTTTTCTTTGCCAAAATTTAGAACGATTATCTTTCCGCGCGACGTATGTGGGCGTTGAAATCTTGCCCGCACTTCCCCTCACGGACCATCACGGACAACGGACTCGTATTGATTTGAATAGCGCACGATGACGCAATTTTCCTCTGTTTTTCCAAATGTTCCCAAGATATAAATTCAGAATTAGAATGTCCTCTCGTAACAAATTTTGGGAATATCTTTGTACTTTTTCGAGAGGATTTATTTGCCCTAAACGATATGGATTTCAACATACGGAGCCAAATTTCAATATCGGCCGAACTACCGATGTGTACCCTAATTCCTTTGATTTTCTACTTCCTTTCCAAAGCACTTTTTTCACAAAATCTATTTTACTACATAATTTACGTGTTCTGCACACCCCAGATCCTATTTATTCTAATTTTTTTACAGCATATAAACCCATAACGTGACTTGGGTACAACACACCTGTTCGTTCACTGTAACTTATTTTGCTATTTATATAATTGAAGTAATTCATTCTCGCGTTGTGATAGGTTCCGCTTATGAGAACTAATTTTTTCCTTGAAATCACTGTACTTCAATGTCAGTGAAATTAGAAATGGGCTGCTTAGCACTGTTACTGTTCCCTTCCAAAATCTAAAATTATCAAAATTAATTTATAACCGATGAAGTACATTTTAGCTTGTTAAATGTAATTACCCTATGCCACGTCCTCGGTGTCGACAGGCCCCACTTAAGTTGACATAAGGTGAGAGTAAGTTGACATAAGGTGATTACAAGAGTTCACTGTTACAAATCAAGGGACGGCAAAGACTCGTAGAGAGGTACAAAAATATTAAAAACTGACTATTGGCAAAGTCAGATACGCATTTCACCAAAACCTAATTACTCAACGGCACTCACAGTGCTTGAATAAATGGATCAAAGTACAAAATTACTTCTCCATATATATTTCGTATTTATTATTTGGAAATCAGTAGTCTTTTTTTCGAAATTCTCTCTCCACCTTTCTCTCTCTCTCTCCACCTTTCTCTCTCTCTCTCCACCTTTCTCTCTCTCTGCCTTTTTTCTCTCTCTCTGCCTTTTTTCTCTCTCTCTACCTTTTTCTCTCTCTCTCTCTGCCTTTTTCTCTCTCTCTCTCTCTCTGCCTTTTTCTCTCTCTCTCTCTCTCTGCCTTTCTCTCTCTCTCTCTCTCTCTGCCTTTCTCTCTCTCTCTCTCTCTCTCTCCCCGTCTTTCTTTCCCAAAGTATCCTGCAAGTCTTGACCCCGGGGGAACCTTCGGCCCTCATCCCACCGTTTGATGTGCAGGCACAAACTACCTAGCTGGCCAAAAATGCCAACTGGGTATCAGAGCTTCCAACGCTACTGCTCATATGCCTGATATCTCCATATTCTCGTCTCCTCTTTTTCCGTCTATCTCTCTTTGTCTTTCTCATGCCCGTGGTCCTGTTTATTCTTTTCTTTTTGCAGAGGCTGCAGGGCGCTGTGCCGAGTGCTGGCGAATCGAGCCAGGCGATGGAAAACGAGACCACCCCTAGCCGCCCCGATCACCTCCAGCGCATGCCGCTGCAGGAGCAGCTGCGCGAGCAGTCTGCCCTCGTCCCAACTACAATGCCAGCCTTGCGCGACGACGTCTTGGCCCCGGCGGCTGCCGAGGCCCATGCGGCGCCATTGCCACCGCTGGACGCCCAGGTACCCCCGTACAAGTTCCGCCCAGTACCGCTGGACACCCAAGCCTTTCTCTTCAATACTCTTTATCTCTCTTCCTTTCCCTCTCTCGCTTTCTCCCTCCCTCCTTCTCTCGCTTTCTCCCTCCCTCCTTCTCTCGCTTTCTCCATCCCTGAACTTGGGAGCAAGAAAGAGGCAGCAATTGACCTCCTGAAATACCTACCCCTGAAAATTGCCTTCTTCCTCCTTGCGTTTGAAACCGAAGTAGGCGGAGCTTGTTGTAAGCACGAATCATAACACTCGCTTCCCCGGGAACTTTCTTAGGATCCAATTCTTCATATGTAAAAATGTGTATGAGATTGTGTAAAATAATTCAAATTGAATAGATAAGAAAATGGAATGGTACATTTTGGAAAGAAACTGTGAATTCATGGCAGCCCGAACTGCGAAGAATGTAAACTCATGAAAGTGGTAATGTCTGTTATTTTAAAATATATTTCCTTTGTTTAAATGGCAGGCCACAGACGAAGAAAGGAAAGAAGAAAACGGTAGTTTTGCATCAATTGTTATATACATTCATATTTAGGCAAGAAGACCTCTGGCTCCCCAGTATTCACATGTTCCAAAAATGTAAATACATTGTTTCACATGTTCCAAAAATGTAAATACATTGTTATAACATTCACAATTTCATTCTAACCAACAGGTGTGCCTTTAGAAGTGGATAGCATTAGCATGGAATATGCGAAAAAGTAATAATGTTATACGTAGGTAGAGTATTGACATACGTTGTATTTTTGGGCCATTGTAATTTAAGGAATATGAATTTGCGTATGTAGTTAAATAAGGTGCAAGTTAGCAATTCAAACATGTTTTTCAAATTCAATTATCCCAAGTTAAATCAATTCCTGGAAACATTCTTTTCCGTTCGGCACTGACACTCAAATGCTTTTTGACACTGCCCTCAGAATCCAAGTTAACTGTTTAACGCCATCTCTTATCACGGAAACTTCAGTTCTTGCAAATGGTGTAAATACGTAAGTACCGAGGTCATCTAACTGAAAATCTCTGAACACTCAAAAGGATCAGTCGTCTTTTCATCAACGAAGTCTCTACCACATATAGTTATATTATCCAAAATTTCGTTAACTTATTGTGTTCTATCGAATATGCCCTCTGCTTCCGAGTACCAAATATTATCACTATCGTTAAAACTAAAAGAGTTCGCAGCAAAGATGTTACAAGTAAAAGTTCAAATCTTATAACTGTTTGTAGAAAATCATATCAGGATACTATTACTGGCAATGAAAATGTAGAGTTTTATTGAATCTGGAATAACCGCTTGTATATTTTGGGTTTTAATTAAGAAAAACCCTAGCTGAATTTGACGATAAGAATGTAAAAGTTTCGAGGTTTCCTCTACGATACATTTTTCGTCATCCTTATTCATTCCCTCAGAATACTGCAACCACTTTGGTAAATCATAGATCATATTGCACATATAATATAAAAATTAAAAAGTATGTAATAACATTACAACTTTTCTCTGACGGGCGTGCTTTCGGCTTCTGTAATAGGTGTTCTATATTTGCATATAACCTGCTCTATGGTGTGTGAAGTATATTTCTTTATTTATATATTTTATTTTTTTACTCTCTCATGACAGACCTACGGAGTGACACGTAGTATTTAGACAGGCATGTATGTAATGCATCGATTTCGATTCGTACATCGATTTCGAGATTTAAACGGAAAAACTAGTTGTATGGTCTTCACTTTCGTAGAGCTGTTTTTGTTTTAGAATGTCCGTCCGTCGGTACGTCCGTCCGTCTGGTGAACTGTCCGTCCATCTGTGTCTGTGAACAACACTAGTGTCCAAACTATTCATAGAATTTTTGTCAAAATGAATTTTCCACTAACTATCTGGCCCGAATCGAGGCACTGCGATTATAAATATAATTCTTTAAATTTTGGAGATAATCTAGTAGAAGCCTTGGAGGGCATTTTGAAACATTTCTCCAAAAAGGCTACTAAGTTTTTCGGTTTTTTAAGGAACATGAGACCTGTGGCATTCTCTTAAACTCCCTTCACACTCTCCGATAACAAAGTTTAATCATAAGTGGAGATGTTTTTTTTGAAAATTTTGAAAAGTCTCAAGGGCTTGATGTAAAGTGCAACCCAAAATTTAAAAAATCTGTTTCAAATTCGAGAAGCCTCAACATCAGCGAGATCGATTGGAAAATATCAATTTCGAAGAAAATCGGCTGAACGGTTTAGCCGTTAGCTTTGTTCACGGACGGACGGGCGGACGTTTTGCCGTCAATATATTTTTCGGAGGAAGGAGCCTATTGTTAACGATGTATATAGCTCTTATTATTGATATTGCTTGTCCAGGAAGTGCTTGTCCTGTCAATCTCACAATAGTTCACATGACGATCTTGCAATGTCAGTTCACGCACAGCATCAATGGTTTTCGGAACCACTGAGTTTGGACGACCTTCGCGAAATTCGTCTTGGAGTGAATTACGACCACGATTGAATTCACCATACCATCGATAAACACTGGTCCTTGACGGTGCTTCATCGCCAAAAATTGAATGAAGTTCATCAATGCACAGTTGCTGAGTTATTCCACGTCGAAAGTTGCAAAAAATAATCGCACGAAAATGTTCACGACTTAATTCCATTTTGGGCCAAGATGAATCTTTTAAGTTACTGTAAACAACAGAAATAGCGCTCGTATGTCAAAACGTTCTGAGTACTTAAAACCTCAAAACATCCAACTTTACGATAGAGCTGTCAGTTCCCAGATTGCAACACCAGGGTTGCCAAATCCCGAAACATAAAATGCAACCTTCGTCATGTTGTGACCGCTTGCGTTAATGAGATTAAGGAGTTTGGAACCCTGATGTATAATCACATTGAAACCCCAGGCTCTGTATTTGCTATTTAAATCACCAGCAGTAAAAAAATTGAGGATATTGTGAAAAGAATTTGTCGTATTCTGTTGGAATCTTTTTCTTAGGTGGTTTATATGCTGCAATGAAAACTACGTCCGATATATTGTAACTAATGTTAATTGCTATTGCTTCTAAGTCTACTGAGTGGGTGCAGGTATGCTGAATGTCTTTTCGATCTGCTATTCCACCTGAGGCATTAATTGAGATCCGATCATTACGATATATTTTGAAATTGGATATCGAGAAACGTTCGCCTGGTATGAGGTGAGTTTATGTTCAACATGCAATTATTATTTTACGCTCGTTTAAAAAGTGCCGGAAGGAATTTCCTTGTCTCTTTATTCAATTTGCATTGAAGTTAGTTTATTTGGATCAATGATAGTAATTAGGAAGAATTTTTAAAATCATATTCATACACTTTTAAAAGATTGATTTTATTATAAATTTAATTATAAAATTTATTTTAAACAAACTTCTTCCAATGAAATTTTCAAAATAATCGGTAGACTAAAAAATGAATATTCGGCCGGTTTAGATGAATTTCCGGATTGATGGTTAAAACTTGTGCGCTGACCACCTGTTAACTTATTTAATGTTTGAAAGCATTAATACTTATTATTATTACATTTATTAATACATTATTAATTATTTTGAATGCCTGTAAGATCATCAGAATTGTCCTTAGTGCGGAAAGCTTTTTAAATTCTGAGCAGCTTCTGTAATTGTCGGTACGATCGCCTTCGAAATTAACACATTTAGAGGCGGTATTTTCATGTTTATTTTACATTGAGATTTATTTATTTTACATTGAGAATGGTGATGGTCTTTCGAGACATTTCACCCACCTATGAATGTTGTGGCAATTTGTCTTAGTATCCCCAAATCGCTGACAGAGCTTACGTTGAATAGCCTGGTTAGGTTTGTTTCTTAGTAGCACTCATCCAATAACAGAAAACTGCAGATTAATAATTTGCAACGAGTAACAATATTATAAACAATTCCGAAATCCTGCAATTTCCAACTGGCAATGTCCCCAAATTGCTTTGAGATGAATATTGCAATGTAACAATTTTTACAAGAGCTGCAAAATTGTTGCTAATACCTACTTTATTTGCTGCTAAAATACTATATATGAACTTGATCCTTGAATTTTCTTGTTTTTGTTTTGTATGGTTCCCTGGAAGTGGTCGATTCGAAAAATACAAGAGTTTGCAATTTTTGCAAATTTTATGAACATATGAACTACTGCAAACTTGCAATTACAATAGTTTTCTTAGCGATAAATTTATAGTATAATGGATATTTGATAAAGGTTCTGTATTATTTATAAACAATAATATTGAAAGTAAAGGTGTATGACAATCTAAAAGCTCTAAAAATTGGGTTATTTTTTTTCTCTACCAACGTAATTTCTTCAAAAAGAATTGATAACAGTGGTTAAAAGTTTGTTCTTAAATATATATATATATATATATATATATATATATATATATATATATATATATAAAATCTAGTTTCATATTCTGAGAAACAATATTTACAGTCCGTACAACCTTTGTTTTGATACCAAACATGCGGATTAGCTCAAATGTATATGATACCTCTGCCTTTGAAAATCATCAGTCCCTCCGGACGTTTCCTCGGGCGGCAGCGGCGGCGACGGCAGGATTCGGCTCACCTCGGAGCCCGTCGGCGACCAGCCTCTCCAGCTCTACGCGACGGTTGATGACTTCGCCTGGACGCCGTCCCAGCCGTTATGAGGATGACACACAGATATGGGACCGAATGGCGCAAGGTCAATGTCCATTCGACTTCCTGCTCCTTTCGGTTATCCTTCTCAGCTTCGCAATAAATCCGTTCGGCACTGTTCCCTAATATGTTTATTTAAGCACGGATTCACTGCACTAACCAAAACCGGCCACGCGGTTCACGATTTTCAATTATCTCTCTGTTTCAACGCCCAATCTGAATTCCACCAACCGTCCAACTGCTGACAAATCCTAAATACACTTGATTCTATCATCGAACTTCATTTACTCTCACTGCACTGAAAAAACGGCTTATTAATCATCGGGCGCATCACAGCCTCATCCGTACCTCGTCAATCGCCTCCTCGCACTGCCGACCGTCGCTCGCCTCACCGATTCCCCCGATTTTTCCGTTGGTGGCGGCGGCGGTGTTACTGCGCTGATCAAAATGTGTTTTGTTCTAATTTAGAATGTATCGCTTGGTATTTCCAAACACAGAAACGCTCTTCGTTTATATATATATATATATATATATATATATATATATATATATATATATGTGTGTATGTATTCTGTATGTTCATAAGAGTTTCATTCTATGTATTTTAGTTTGGAAATATTTCCACATCTGAACTAGTGACGTCCGCCATTTTCTACGACGTAATATTTCTAAGCCACTTCTCCCCCGTTTGAGATTGGTTGCGGCTGTTCGTGAGGCTCCGCCTGAAACGTTTCGTCAAAATTGCTGCCCAAGCCGTGGAAAATCTGAATGGATCCGGATATGATGTGGTTAATTTATGTTGCCAGAGCTGTTGGGCATAGGACTGTCGCGAGACTGTCCTTTGCATCTGCAACTGTTGTGAATCCACAGGCGGCGAGGACAGATGACCTTGGCGAATCCATTCGCCAGACAATGAATCTCAGCCGCCTGGAGGCGTGGCTGGGGGAGATGGACGGGCACGTGCGACGGGCACTTGGCGACGCCTTGGACGAGGAGTTGTTCAGCATGTTGGACGATGCGTTGAAGTCATTGGAACAGCGGCTGAAGACGCGGCTGGAATCTGCGCTTGCCGCCACCGACAAGCGGCTAGAAAGTCGTCTGCGCGACCTCATCTACGCCCAACGGCGGAAAGGTGAGCTTTCGTCTTCCTTCCTCCCACGGTACGTAAAATATTCTAAAGCGGCCCAAAACATTTTTAAAAAGTAGTTTAAAATTTCACTATCAAAGCTTGGCAAAGAATACTTCGGCAGTGATAAAAGGGTTTGTGTAGTGAACACTTTTATGGAAGCCTTGTGAACACCAAGCGAAGTACACATTTTTAAATTTATTGCTTGTGTTGCCTAATGCCCGTAACTTGTACCGTACAATAGTTTACAATATATTAATTCAATGATATCAGGATTATAAAACTATAAAAGTTTTAAAAATAACAGAAATTGATGTAATCTGTGTTGGTCAGGTTTTGTCAGAACGGAAGTATCATAAGTTCCCTTACGTAGAAGTAACGTGTGACACGATCTCAAACGTAGTCTCGCAAAAAAATTGCTCTTTTTCTAATGAAGTAATGTTTCTACGCAGTGCGAGAAGAATCTGCGCGAGAAGACATTCCCACTCGCCAGAGATCTCCACCAGCCTCTCTCGGCTCCATCACCATCCACATTCCTTCGCCAACCAATCCTGCCCCCATCACCATGCACATTCCCGCCCTAAACCTCCCTTCAATCTCTGCCACCGGCGCCGCTTCTGCCACCGGCGCCGCTACTGCCACCGGCGCCGCTTCTGCCACCGGCGCCGCTACTGCCACCGGCGCCGCTTCTGCCACCGGCGCCGCTACTCTCAGAACCCCTCCCAGTACAGCACGCCTGTCACCGCTCTGCTCTTCTTCCACTTCCGCCGCCGCCCCCGGCGCCTTCTCCTCGGATCCTGAGGGCCTGGGCGAGGGAAGTGAGAACGTGGCGATGGTTGTGGATATGATTGCGGCAGCGGAGCGTGGCGACCTGGGAATGCTCCTGGAATGCCTGGCGAACGGCGTCCACATCGACGCGATGGACTCCCGAGGCCACACGGCGCTGCATGGCGCCGCGGGGAACGGCAGGTACTTCGCGCTTAGTTCTTACTTGGCTCTCCGGGAGACATCGCGTCCAGGGCACAGGCGCCAACGTCGCGGTCGCCATTCCGCGACCTTCATCAGGGAGTAGTTATTGGGCGGAGATGGACTGCGCACGGGTTTATGTAGATTCTCTCCTCCTGTATGCTAATTGATCGGATGATAACCAATGTGGCGAGTGCAACGGCCAATCAGGGAGCGGGCTCCCCGGGCGCGGTGGAAGAAGCCGCTCCGCGCGTGATCGGACGGCATGGAGCAGCGGGCACCGTGCCCGGTTTCGACCGGGCGTCGTGGTAAAATAGACGCTTCCAGACATCGAGGAGTCGTAGGCCTTGATCAGTATTGATATTTTGGGTATTTTTAATAATTTCTATTGCCTCTTTAACTCTTCTCGTTCCCCAGCTGACGTCTCTGGCTAGAAGGCGGGTGTCATCAAATAAAATGGCGTGGCCAGTTTTCCATACGCGGAGGGCTACGGCCGATTTATCTGAATTATTGTGCTTTTTAATGGAGAATGTGTTTCCGGAGGCGTTCCTCTGCGGTCCGTCCCGTCTTGCCAATGTAACTGTGGCCACAACTGCATGGGATCTCGTATGTATACCCCTGATGACACGAGAGGAGATACGCGATCTTTCACCTCGCTTTGTAGGATGTCTGTACGTCGAAGCGGCTCAAAGCTTGCCAATTGTATCAGCGACTCCTCGTATATACGGTGGAATGGCCGTCCTGCGGTTGGAATCACCACTGGGTGTGGTAATGTTGGCAGTACTAGAAGTGGTCGTTGTATGCCGTACAGCTTGGTTGGCGGCGTTGGCACTGTATCCATTAGTTCGAATATATATATATATATATATATATATATATATATATATATATATATATATATATATATATATAATATTTCGCACTTATGTGCATGGTTACGCTCACACCCACGTTGGGATGTTTCCAATGCCATTCAGAGAGAGAACGCCGCGCAGGCATACATACCTGGATAGGAAAGTACTTCCATGCGAACATGTAGGCCGAAGCTGATTCTCTCATTCCGCCAGGGGGAAAACCGCCCTGGATATAACATCCACTGCCCTTGAGAGAATGATAATAATGGCAATTTTCGCTTTCTGGAATACATAATAACTGAAATGCATGTTCTGAAAGTACATAAATGCCTTTGACGTATTGACCAATGTCTAAATCTTGCATGCTCTCCTCTATCTCTGTAGCTGTGTCATACGTCTTCTTGCAATCGATCCAGACAACTAGTTCATCGGCATTTCGCATTTTGTCACCTTGTCAATGGTCAACGCATCTTCTCTTCCTCGGGATCATATGCGATTTTTAGTTTGTTCTTATTTAACATTAAAACAAAGATTGGCGATGAAACTAAAGTATAGTGTGACGTCATGGATACTCACAGCGACCACAGACACAGAGCTTTCATATAACAAATATATTTATTAACAAGAAAACAAAACAAATATATACACTTAATAATCTACTTACACCCTAGCTCTGATAGACCTACTATCCCCTGATCGCGGGAGCGATCCTAACCCGATTGAAGATGGTTTTGATTGTGGCATTCGCCACTCCTACTTTTGAAGCGCGCACAAAGCCTAGCTTCCGTGACCGGATGTCACGCTGGGACACAGTCCGTTCTGGCGCACCAACGGCTGGTTTGCCTCGATCGCAGGAGCGATCTTATCCGATTGAGAATCGGCGTGAATCGTGGCACTCAACCACTCTTCTCCTCGGAGCACGCACACAGCATCGCTCCCCCGTGACCTCAGTCACCCAAGGACCTAAAGTCCGCAGGCTTCGTCAACTAGTGACTCGAGCCTCGCGAGCCTGGCTCGCATATGCACAGTCGTGGCGCCAAGTTTTGTGCACACGCACGAGGTTCTCCCACTGTCTCCAGAACCCACCTACTGGCTCTGCACACTCTGTTATATAGGCGAGGCCCACGTGACCTACTACGTCACGCCACCGCCCCCGCTTGTTATAACAGCGAAGGGTTTCTATAAGCCGGAAGACGCCAAATCCTTGTCTCCCGTTTCCGCGTTCTTGCCTTTACGGAAAAACCCTTCTTCCTGTGGCGAGGCTAATTCTCTACCAAGCGTCTCCAAATAGATGCCACGAGGCACGCTGGCTACTACGTTACAATAGTATATTCAGTCAAAAAATAAACTTCTACGCATCGTTATACCCAATTTTCTATATCCTGTATATGATAGCAGACGTTTTTATTAATATATAAATCTTCAATTATTCACGAAGAAATATTTCATTTCTCAGTTTGCAATTGAAATAAAGTACCCATTTATGTGAAATTCGTCACATTATCTTCATACATGAACGATTGAAAATCAGAACGGTATGTAACATTTTATAAATATTTTAGGTTACTTATTTACTTTAGGTTATACTTCAGTGACAATGTATATTCATGGTTTTAATGCAAATTTTCGTGGTTCAAATGCCATTGTTTTAATGATGAGTGCACCACGACGTTAGTTTTTTGTCAGTGTGAGACTGAATGCGTTTGAAAGAGGGAGAGTCCCGACTCAGGAATTTTAATCCTACATGAGAACCGTAGGATTAAAATGACAGCTGAATTTGTAGTGGTGTGCGACGGCTATGTATTCATGATCTCAGGGATTCAAATTTTTCTCCACGACTGTCTTCGTTTAATATTCTAATCCTTTACCAGAAACAGGTTTAAATTTCAAATGTACTTTCGACCGCTGCGCAGGTTGGAGGTGTTGGAGTACCTGGTGGGCGCCGGCGCCAACATCGAAACGCGCAACTTGCAGGGCGCCACTCCACTTCATTCAGCCGCATCCTCCGACAAGTCGGGCAGTTGCTCGGCCTCGCTCTTGAATGCGGGAGCGCGCTTCGACGTCGTGGATGTGGAAGGATGGACTCCGTTGCACACCGCCGCCGCCTTCGCCAACAGAGTCGCGATGCAACACCTCCAGAACGCGGGAGCGGACCTACATGCCCGGGACGTGAATGGCTTCACGCCAGCCGACCTGGCTAAAGGCGCTTTGGTGAAGCTGCTCGGCCCTTGAGCCTAGCCCACCACGGGCGCCATGCGCAGCCAACGGGCCGCTGCGCCCCGCTCCGACACCGTGCCGCCGGCGCCATGCGCAGAGCTTCGGCAACTGCGCCCCGCCCCGACACCGTGCCGCCGGCGCCATGCGCAGCTTGCTCGGCATAGAACTCACCTTGGTCCACCGTTGAGGTTCCCTCCATTCCACTTTCTTTGCCACTGACATTTTAGTAATTCTTAAACTTTTAAAAATATGCTACGTGGACTACACTGAATTTAATGTTTTTGCGCCTACCTCAAATATTCAATTTTTTAATGATCGAAATTCTTCTATGCTAAATACGAAGGTTTTCACATTTTAATACGAGACGAAAAATTTTCTTCGATGTTTTCTGAAGATTTGTATCTACAATAGAAGTTAAAACACACAAGTATTGTAAAATAAGAAATTGATGAACAGTAATATTAGTGTCATTCATTTATACTTATATTAACAAGTAACTATTAATAACTAGTAGGTTGCAACTTAGTATTAATGATTAAAAATCACTTCTCACATTTTATAATAAATATTTTGTTTTTGTCTGAATTTGAGTTGGTATTTTCTTACTGTACCTATATCTTCAGTTTCTCCTCTATTCCCATTATTGTACTGTGCTACATAAAGATGGGTACTTTGCTGAAAACTATAAAAGGCTCAGAACCGAAATTTACGCTTGTCATGTCGTATGAATCCAGTGTAAGTTTATTAAACAATATATCATTGAAGTTTTTCACATAACTGTTGAATTCTTATACCTTACATTTTTATAACCATAATAAATTGCGTCGTAACAATGTTTTCGTCATTGCGAGTACTTTTTTTTGTTGTTGAAAATTAAATTGTTTTCATTCAGAATATATGTTATACGCATCGCGATTTTCCTGGTTGAGTGACAGACTAGGAACTTCGGGGTCTAACGGCGCCGAGACCAATTGCCCTTTACGGGACATATAACAGGACATGAAACAAACCCTCCTGCCACTTGTCGAGGCAACCGTGGGTGTATCTACACCAAGCAGAGGGAGATTCTCCTTTTCCCCGCCAGAGCCAAACTTTGGAGGTACTTTACATAAAGACCCCGGACATTTGCAAAATTTTCTCAAAAACAGCTTCAAATTTTTTTTTAATTTAAAATTCTTGTAAAAATAGAGTAAAATATACTTATAAAGGTAGTACAGATCCGATTTTTAGGGATAACTATATTTTTTTAATTTAAATATTTTGAAACTTTTCGAGCGTCTACCTACAACTACAAAAATAAAGACAGATGTTTCCTTTAAAATTTGTTCTCCATAATAAGTTCTTTCATTAAGATTATGTGCATTTTTTAAAGATTGTAATACATTTTGCGCAATATTGCGTGCAATTTGTGCAAATTAAAAAAATACAAAAACAAGATTTTCTCAATTTTTTCTTTAAACTTTGGTAGCGATAGTGCTAAGTGCTATTAGATGACATATAGATTAGTTTGCGCTATTCTTTTGTTTTTCAATAATTACAAAATTGTATTTTTTTAAGATATCTCACGCCGTTAATATGTACATTTCCAACAATTTGTAAACATTATTGTAATTGTGAGTTAAAGTACTTCAAATGACTTGTAATGAAGCTTTCCGAAAATAATTTTCTGAGAAAACGAGCTTCAAATTTCGAATTTACAGTAGCGCTTAAATACCATTTTCTTAAAAACGGCTCCAAATTATTCTAGGAAAATTGCCATTTAGGACGAGGTTTTACTGTTCTTTAAAAATATTAAAATAAAATTTCCGTTCTGCTATTAGGAAAACGAAAATATAAGAAAATTTCAAGAATTGTATTTAAGACGGCGATAGATGGCAGCCGGCAAGAGTATGTGGCAAGTCTGAATAGCTAGCTGAGACCAAAGAAATAAAAAACTATACAAGAGTCTGTGCCAATGTTTTGCACCACTAGCTGGTTATTGGATACGAATTTCGAATGCCGTGACAATCTCTTTAGTTGTTCTTTTAAGGTCGTATTAACATCTAGATCATTAGCGACCCCTACTGCATTTAGCGGTATAACTGTGAATATATAATGATGATGGGGGTGAAAGGACGAACACAAATACACGAATGCCCGAAGCGGGACTCGATCCCGCAATCCTTCGGTCTGAAATCGCTACGATTTCGGCCACCGGAACTTCGCTGTCTAGATCTTGTTTACAAATTCCGTTTTAATTCTAAGCGTATGAATAGCATTTATTTTCATCGATAGACGTGTCAACAGAAAATAAATTATAAATTTCATTTCATTGCTTCAGTGCGGTAAGTCATTTGCGTATAATTGCTTTTGACATAATTATTCCTATTTTGCATGATTAGTAAGTACAATTATTTGTTAGCAAAATCCTCACCGCAAAAGGTTAAAAAGAAAGTTACCGAGAGAGTTTTTCGGTCTCCCACAGACATAAACCGATGAGTCTTTTTCTCATTATAAAGTACTGTATCTAACTAAATTTCTGTTTATAATGTCTCAAGATTCTTGTATATAAATCATATTAATGTATTTATCTTATGCGCCTGCAGAGGGCTAATGTCCAAGCTAGAATAAATTTTAAAAACGGTAAAAATTGGTGCTAGTCGTATTTTGAAAAATAAAGATTTTTTGCCTTGTAAACAATCTGTTCAAAAAAATCAGCTCCTTAAAAAGAACATTTAAAAAAAACAGTAGTTTTACTGCTTGAAATGTATGCAATTTCTAAAAAACTATTTTGTCAAAAACCGCACAAAATTTGTTTTTTTAATTTTTTTCCTGGAAGTTATCAAAGCACATTAAAAATTGTAGTAGTCCCATTTGTCCCTTCTTATTTTCAAAAGTTGCAAAAACTTAAAAATCCGGTACTACACAATTGAAATTAGAAATTTTGGTTATAGACAAAATCTGTTCAAAAAATCATCTTTAAATTAAGTCATCTTCGTTTTTTAAAGAATAGTTTTTACATAATTTGCTGTTGAAATTAATCTTCTTTATGTGCCGCCGTCTCTTAGAAGGTTGACTGTCATCATGGCAACACTCGGTCTTGTTTTTGCTACTCTAAACAATTCTGCAGCTGAACAGCTGTATCATGACCTCAAATTGTCCAATAAGGATGTACGTCTTCTTCGTCTTGCTCTTTTACTACAAATCTTCCCTCAAAATTAATGCAAGTTATAAAAAGAACTTTTCTGAAAAACTGCTTAAATTTTTCTTATCTTTTTTCTACGTAGTATGCCTAAAAGTATGATGTACTAGGTCTGATTGTATTGATCTCTCTCAAATTTAGAAAATTGTGTTTTGAAAAATTGGGTTGAAAAAATTAGGTTATTAAATGTCGCCCCGAGTTCGAACGTCTGGCTGTTTCCTGGCTGATGTAGAGGTAATAATTTCACACGTCCAATTCTTAATCGAGAAAGAAAAATGTATTATTTGCGGTTACAGATCAGAGGAATGATATTCATGGATATAATTTCTGCTCAGCGAAAACTGCTCGGAATCCAAAGCAAATAGTAATGTGAAATAATGAATTTCGCGAGTGAATTTCCGGTATTTTTATCCGGAATCTTTATGGAAACTGGGATGTTCATACACAAATAATTTTACGTTTTCTGTTGCTGATTTATTGATTATACAAATTGTCCTCTTCAATGCATAATTTCCCATGTATTTTAGATAAATTACTTTCTCTATAATTCAAAATTCTCTCTTCTCATGAGCAGCAAAGAAATGAATGCCCTCGTTCCCGTCACTCGTGCTTTGCTGTCGTCCTTTCAATCATCGCGACGATTCCGCAGTCGATTCGTTACGAAAAAGGATAAGACTTCAAAATACGAATAACTGTACTAAATTAATGAACAAAACTGTTGTAATTTACGAAATAAATTATTTTTTACTTATTTCATAACTTCATTCACACATTTGAACCCGTAAAAATTAAACTATTCGGTTAAGTGGAGTTCTCGTTTTGTCGTCATTACAACGGATAACGTAAAGGTATTATTCTGTATTACCTTCAGTAAACGTGTTCCGAAAGAGTTTGGCTACCCTGGCAAGGATGCTGAAGAATGGAAGAGGGGTGCGTCAGGGGAGGTTCCGCCATTGCTCACACCAGCCCC
>BOPP01000364.1:46312-62791 GCA_017312745.1 Gryllus bimaculatus | reverse complement strand
GCGGAAGGAGACGGTGGGCTGCACACAAGACTAGGGAGCAAGGGAAGGGGGGGGTTTCGGTGGGTGGCAACAGGGGAGACCCCGGACCGCGGCGGAAACGCGTCGGGGACCACTGGCGGGTGAGCAGTTCGCGTCAAGCCTGCCCAAGAAGGTGATATAGGCGGATAGCCGCTAGGCTCGATCTTCTGTTGTCATCTGATTCTTGGGGCGCGTCGGTAAGGCGTCGTGTGGGTTGTGGCGCGGGCGTTGGCAGTTGTAATGGGCATAGGCGACCGCGGGCGGGGCACGAAGCCGGTGTTGGCTACGGTCGTGACGGGTTAGGTGCGGCATACTCGCGGTCATGCTCGCGTAAGGTTGGTGCATCACACGCGAAATGGTATGTACTTATCGGACAGCGGTGTGGTACAGCAGGGAAAGTGTCCTTCTGTGTGAACCGGTGCAAGGGTTTATTGTGTAAGATATTGTGTATATGTAGTATAATGTTTCGAGTATTTTATGTTGTCTATGATAAATAGAGGCTGAATGTTGTACGGAGCCGCTGTGCACGTCCTGTAATTTAATTGCCAGCCGGCAAGACGCCACAAGACGAAACATGACGAAGCTGCCGAACGCCGCACGCCTCAAGTACTATGAGCTTCGCTGAACGTGCACATGACGAATTCTTTCAGAATCTGGCAGTATGGAAATATCCCTTACAAAATACCATTTACATTATGTTGCAGTCTCGCTCTTTTTCTGATGCGGTGATGTTTTTACGCAGTGCGAGAAGAATGCGAGCAGGAAGAGACTCCATTTCGCCGGACCGACCAGAAATCTCCGGCAGCCTCTCTCGAACCCATCAGCATACAGATTCCTTTGCCAGCATCTCCTACCCCCATTAGCATCCTCATTCCTACCCTTAACAACGCTTGCCAAACTACAGCCGGTGCGGGTCCTGTCTCCGGTGCGGGTCCTGTCTCCGGTGCGGGTCCTGTCTCCGGTGCGGGTCCTGTCGCCGGTGCGGGTCCTGTCGCCGGTGCGGGTCCTGTCGCCGGTGCGGGTCCTGTCGCCGACACCGAACCTGACTCTGGTGCCTGCTACGAAGTCTCCCGGTCCACTCCCGGAACCCTTCTCATTACAGAAAATCCTCTACCGTCATCCTCCTCATCTAAACGCTCCACGTCACCTGAATTATCCAGGGAAGTGCAAATGATTATAGCGGCGGAGCGCGGCCAACTAAAATTGCTCCGGGAGTTCTTAGTGGCTGGCGTCGACATCAATGCGGCTGACTCCCGAGGCAACACGGCGCTGCATGGCGCCGCGACCCACGGCAAGTACGTTTCGGTCTACGTTCACGGTCGCGCTTACGCCCACATCGCTCCATCCAGCCAGAGAGAGAACGCTGGCCAACGTACGAGGGGAAAACCCCTACATGTAAACTCTTTGGTCGAGACTGAATGTCGACGTGGCGGCGGGGGAATAACACAGTCATCTCCCGCTATATAACAACCCATGCACTTGCGGAATGGATGACCACACATTTTGGATTTATCTAGTTTGAGACTCTGTCGTCGTGGTCTTCCTGAGAGCGTACTGTTGCCGAATAGCTAGCGTGGCCGCTTGGAGGGGAGGGGAAGGGTGAGCGGGATTGGCCAAGGTAACGACCAATAGGAATCGGGTAGGTAGTACGGGTGTTGGTGGAGGAAGAACATACTTATAGCAGGGAGGGGAGTGTAGCACATGGGACGAGTAGCAATGGAAAGACGGTGAAATACTGAGGCGGTGTGATATGAAAAAGAGGGAAGTTAGTTGAGGAACCACCTCGGAAGTAAAGGTGTAACAGCCAATCAAAAGGGGGCCGTCATTGGACGAACGTAAGTTGCCCCCTGATAGTGGCACCGTATTGGTGGGTCGAGAAAGCCCGTTTCCACGTGGTGCTGAGGCGGAGAATAACTGTATTTAAGTAATAGACTCCCTTGATATTCCCAGGGCCTCTTTAATGACGCGTGCACACACGAAAGGTCCCCAGAGCTGATAGTGCGGGTCTTGTAAATTCAATGAGGTGGCATCGTGTAGAGTTAAAGTCGATTTGTGAATGTCTTTAGCCGGTCTTGGCACATGTGTTCACGCATGCGTTCATCTATAGAGCGACCCATTAGGCCGATGTATACTACCCTGCCACTGCACGAGATTTCTTACACCCCGTCGTTATGACGTAGATCAAGACTGTCTTTTACCTGGACCTGGCTCCCTCTGATCTTGTAGATGTAGGACACCCAGCGGATGTCAAAGTAGCCTGCAGGCCCTGTCCGTGACACCTAGGATGTAGGGGAGTCGGGCTGTTTTTCGAAATGGGCTGGATGTCTCGTTCGCGGTGATGTGTGTCGGTGCGCGATCTCTAGTATCGAGGCTCATCAAGGAACGTTGTATGGCGTACCTGCAATAGCTATTGACAGGAAAGTCTAAGCACTTATTTTTTTTCCATTTCGAGACTGTTTCTTTTTGATAGTGCTGAAAGGTGCTGAAGGAGCTGTTGCTCACCCTTTTCCTCCATATAAAGCGGCCACGCCAGCCCTTTGGCAGCAGTACACTCCGATGAAGGCCTCCATTTGACGGATATCCTCCGTTGGACGAAACGTCCGCCACCACGACAGAGACGCGGTTGGTCCCGGAGAGTCCAGGCAATACAAACCCTGGCCGCGGAAGCCGACGAAATCATTGAAGTTGATACACTTGGAAATACAAAATAATTAAGTAAATGCTTGTTCTAGAAATGCATACACGCCATTTGTGTTTTCACTGATCTTTACCTAGTGTTTTCTCTTATATCTACCTCTGTAGCCGTCATATGTTTATCTGCATTCGATTCAGGCGGCATGCAAGTTCGTCAGCAGTTATTTCGTATGTTGTATTCTCTCCTTCTCTCTTTGTTCAGATTACTGTACTAGTGTTTATATGTTACTATCAATTGTTTACTATCTAATGTTATTCGTAGTGTAAAATGAGAGCGTGTTGGCGTTTACTTCTTTTTCTTCACAATTCGAAACGTAGGGATGTTGGGTCACGTTATTGTATCTATTGCGTCGAAACACCGTCGATTTACACCGAAAAGTTTCGTCAGGTTTTCATCATAATTAGATAAGCAATCGCATTATAAGGATTAAGGGAGCTTCCGAAGATCACATACATGTCGTTGGGCCATGCATTCCATCAGTAGGGCTACAAAATGTTCAACACCTGGCTTTTCGTGATATTCTCAACCCACAACACCGACAATAAAGTCCGGACAGAAATCTGCTTCGCCGCGCTTCCCATACAGCTTGGAACTGAGAGTTCTCAGGTTGGTCATTACATCCCGGATCGAGACGAATATTTCGCAAATTGCTCAGCAGCACAGGGTAATAGCTACATAGAAATCAGATACCGTCTGACTTCCTTGGTACTAACGACGTGGGAATAGCTGAAAAACTCAGGAACCTTATTTCAGAAATTCTAGATTTCCACCAAAACCTTGATAGAACCCGTTAACTCCTTCAAGAGTTGCAACGTACAATTGAAATGTCCACAGCAAGAGGTGTCTTAGGGCATCAACTGATGTCACTGCATTCTTCTTCTTCTTCTGACCGGGAGGTCTTGAGGTTCGCGTCCCACCGGTGGCAGAATTTTCGATACTAGCCAGATATCTAGGTCGAGTTTGCCGCTGTCTGGATGAGAATTAAAGAGGCCGTCTGCTCTGATCAGTAGTTTTCCGTGGTTTATCCAGTCAACACCTGGCGAATACCGGATTTATTCCCTCACAAACGGGTCACAGACGGCGCGAGACCTTTCCTTTACGTTCTTTATCCTACCCTCACCCCTCACATACATGATTACATGCACTACACTACCAAATATGACGAGTCGGGTCGTGAGCGTAGATCTTCTTCCAGGTGGGGCGGTGCCCTGCTGGTAGGATATACGTGGTTGGGGAGTCCTGGTAGCTTACGGTAAGTCGGTGCCGGATCTCGCCATCCAGCGGAATGACGTTAGCAGTCGACGCATCCGGAATCGCTTGTAATCAATCAGTCCATGGTATTGCAGGTAATGGGCGGAATCTGGAAGGGGCGGAAGCCTCTTCTCAGGAATTCTCATCCTTCTCCAATGTCCGGCATGAATAAAGTTATTTCCGCTTGTAGATTTCAGCAAAAAGTTAAAATGCCCACGTTATTATTTAAGTAGGTGCGCAGGTTTGAAGTGGTGGAAGACTCGTCTCAGGAATTCTAATCATTCACCAGGGCCGCCATGGAACAAGTTGTCTCCTCTTACAGACTCGCAGCAAAGGTTTAAAATGCCAGCTGAATTTCCAATGACGTTCAGACGCTGGACGCGGTACCATTCTAATCCTTAACCAAGCCCATCACAGATCATGTTATCACCTTTTGCAGATTTGCAGTAGAAAGTTGAAATGCACATGATATATTTTGGGGGTAAGCGCAAATCTCAAGGGCAGGGAGCTTCATCTCAAGAAGTCTCACCAGTGCCCCCATGGAGATAGTTACCCTTCCTGCAGATTTAAAGGGGAAGGTTAAAATGTCCACGGTACTTTCGACCGCTGCGCAGGTTGGAGGTCCTGAAGTACCTGGTGCGTGCCGGCGCTAACATCGAAGCGCGCAACTTGCTCGCCGCCACGCCCCTTCATTCAGCCGCCTTCTCGGAGGTTACGAGCGACGGCACGGCGGCGCTCTTGAGGGCGGGAGCGCGCTTCGACGTCGTGGATGCGCTGGGGTGGACCCCACTCCACACCGCCGCCGCATTCGGGAACATAGACTCGGCTCAGCACCTGCTAGACGCGGGAGCGGATCCACAAATTACGGACGCTGACGGTTTAAGACCGGTCGACCTGGCTAAAGGCGTTATGGCCAAACTGCTCCGCTGCTGAGCATCGCCCAGACACCTGGCCGCCGGCGCCATGCGCAGGCTGCTCGGCCACTGAGCGTCGCCCAGACACCTGGCCGCCGGCGCCATGCGCAGGCTGCTCGACCCCTGAGCGTCGCCCAGACACCTGGCCGCCGGCGTCATGCGCAGGCTGCTCGGCCACAAGCCCACGCCCGCCCCCTACACCTCGCCGCAGACTGCTCGGCCCCTGACCTCCATCCGACAACTGGCCGCTGGCGCCATGAGCAGCCTCCTCGGCCGCTGAGGTCTACCCCAACGCATGGTTGCCGAAGCAACTTTGAGCCCGATGAGGCACTGATCTTCGTCTCGACAGGTGGCCACCGGCGCCATTGCCTGACCGGCCGCTGAGCCTCATCCCGCCACGTGGCTGCCGATGCCAATTGAGCCTGATGAGGCGCTGATATCCGTCCCGACACCTGGCCGCCTGGCCCGTCACCATTCGCACAGACGTGCTCATTAACTCTTTAACATTTCAAGATATACTATGTGTGCATCACTGAATTTTATATTTTGGTGTTCTTTTAAAATATTTTTGTATGACTATATACTCAAGACTGCAATTTTAAATTTTATTTGTATGAATGAATACTAAAAAATGAATACTTAAATTAATTAAAATACTTAAATTACGGGTTTGAAAAGATATAAGTTCCCTTATTTTAAAAAAGTGATGAAAATTCTCAAGAGATGTTTTCTTGAGATTTTGACTTAAGGGAGAAAAATTAGTGTGTCACTAGAAATGTAAAAATAATATATGTAGTGTAACGAGTCAAGATGTCATGAATATTTAACTTCAAACGTATGTGTACGCCTGCTTGGGACTGAAATACAGGTAGGCTGCTGACCACTGTGGAGACAGACAGATACACCGAAATATAAAATCAACAACTAGAACTAAGTAGATGTGTTACTGAACAGAATAAAGTTTGTAGATTGGCGAGAGTTTCATGTAATAAAATATGGAATGTGTGTTGAAACATGGAGAAATATTAAATGTTTTGAGGTATTGACACTGAATACATTTGTTCAGAATGCTGAAGAGGTTTGGAGATCTGGGAATATAAGACGATATTTTGACGTCTTGTGAATTTGAGCAGGAAGGTATATGTTCTAAAGCGTAAACAAACTAGGGACATATTTAAGGAAATTGTAGGATTGTTTGTTTTTATTTTAATTTGTCAGTTGTGTATTTTTATTTTCAGTTTTATTATTGTAAATGTTTTTTCTGTTTGAAATTGGAAGTGTTTAGATTTAATTAAACGGCAAGTGGCAATTATTTCAAATGTACGGTGTACGCCGTAGAATTGTCGGCAATAATAATAAAAAATGGATAGACCTTTTTCTATTCATGAATCTAATTAGTTGAAGGAAAAAACTAAGGGCATGTTTCGCCGGTGCCTAATAAAGTGTCAGATAGCCTATCCAGAAGTTATGTTATTGAGATGTTTAAGAGTGCCTGAAAATTCTATCCAGTGGTTACAGTACCCGGTAAGTAATCTGAAGGTTGGAGAGATTGTTAAATGTTTCTGGTAGAGAACTCCAAAATAACAGAATTTGTCTGAACTTGCGGTGAATTTCAAGGTACGACTGTGGTTTTTCCGTGATGGACAACGTAATAGAGATGACGTAATATAGAATTATTTGGTGTAGAGCGTCCAGCCAGACGACATGTCGTCCAGAATATTTTGAGATCATTGACGAACAAAATTGCAAATCCCGTTTTAGGTTAAGGAAGCCCACGGTTAGTGTGTGTCCTAGTTAGAACAGAAAATAAATGAATACCGACTTATATTTCTGTAATGTCCTGGTAATGTAATGGTTCTGTTAAATTCATTCTATGTTAAAATAATAAAATTATGCTTTGTGTTTTGTTAGCAATTCTGAGTTACCTCCAACGAACCGACATCTTACGCGTTATTTTACGACGGGATCTTTTTTTATCGTAATTTAAGTCTTCATTGATGTGAGCAATCTACTAATTCAAGTGTAGTGAGTTCGTGAAGCTTCCAAGGAATATAGGATTCCAAGGAATCACCCAAGAAGATTTTTATAAAATTGGTAGATTTTCTCGAGTTCTCGCAGCTAAAGATTGCACATATGATCCCATACAATCACCCGATTTTTCGTATAGTGTCCTAATCTTCATAGTGACTGTCTTATGAACTATCTTTACGAAATAGATCTTAATAAATTAATTAAAAACAAATATCCTTTTCTTTTTAACCACTTTTTTGGAATTATGCTATGTATATATTACATGTTAGAGTGGTTAAAAAATGCCATAATCACCTCTCACCACCTCACCAGCCCACTCCCACCATCATCCTAGTCCTTCTACCCCTCATTAGCACTATCGTACCCTCATTAGCATTAGCCTATCACTTCATTAAACAAGGACAGTAGGCCCTTTCCCTTAATGGGATCGTAGTAGAATAATAATAATAATAATAATAATAATAATAATAATAATAATAATGATAATTCATAATAATAATAATATGTAACAATGTGACTAAATATTTTAAAAATTTTAAATTGTAATTATAAATATAAACCTGTCTGTAGAAAAAGTGAAGGCCAATCATTAATGTGAAAAAAATTAATGACACAAAAATAAACAGCAGGTGAGAAAATGAATTATTCGAGTGATTTAAAACATTAAAGTTTACAACAATAAAATCAAAGACCATACACTCTTGTGAGAAGACACAAAAAGTTAACTAGGGATGATACGGCGTCATGTATGTTGTATTTTTTAAGAATTTCTTAATATAATATTCCTTCTGTGAACTAACGCTTTACATTCCTCTTGAACTCAGAAAGATATGACACACGAGAAAAACATAGAGGGATAGTCAATAAAAATGTCCCTCTCGAATTCTTTAAACCGTTCAAGATATTGAGATGAAATTTTCACAAACGATTCACGATACAGTGGCTCAGCAGTTGTAATTATTAGCTTTTTGGAGGCATTTTTTTTATTTCGAAGATATTTGATTAATTTAGAGTTTTAGCCTCAAGGAGGTAAATTCAGCAATACCACACATACCTACCAGCTCCGGGCGGGAAAACTCGCGTTGGGAAAGAAATAGCTCTTCGGAAAACAGGTTGACAATTCTGGATAGAACATTGAGTGCTTCCAAAAACACCATAAACGCGACGCACGAAGCGGCACCAGCAGTTGAGCCGACATCTCCAGTGCCAGGTTCACCGCAAGCCCTCACGTGCCGTCGACCGTTGTGCCGGCCATGAGCCAAGATGGAGCCGCAACACCTCTGCAGGGAGGGATTGGTGCCGTGGAAATCAGCAGACGCCATCCGGAGTGCCTCTCGACTTCCTTTCTTCGTCCGTCTTCCCTCCTCCTCTCTCTCTCCCTCTCTCCCCTAACTTTTCTGTGAAAATGAGCTTCAAATTTCTAACTTATTGTAGCACTTCAACACCATTTTCTTACACGGCTCCAAATTTTTCAAACAATATATCCATTTAGGAGGAGGTCTTACAGTTCTTTAATATTAATAAAATAATATTTGTGTTCTATTATTAGAAAAGCGAAAAATTAAAAAACTTTCAACAAAAAAAACTTTGGGCGGAGATAGATAGCAGCTGCCAAGAGTATGTGGCAAGTTCGTAAAGCTAGCCGAGACCAAAGGAAATAGAAACTAATGCGGGGTCTGTGCCATTCTATAGCACCACTAGTTTACTTTACTCAGCTATCACTTTTTCCGTGACGAATCGATATTTTGGCAATTTTTTGAGAGCAAATTTCCTACTCGAATACAATCATGCTAAATAGGTTAATCTTTGAAATGCAAATCTAAAAGTATAACCCAGATCTCTGCAGAGTTCTATTTTGTAAAATATCGCAATGAAGGTCGTATTCTAAACCACTAGTAAGGTTTACAGGCATGTATTTTACAGGTTACTCAAACAACGCAGTTCAATATAAAAATTCAGATCAAGAATTAGAAATTAGTTATACAAGAGATTATTAGTATCAAATCTGACTCAAGCCAGTATAAATTTCAAAGAAAAAACATTAAGACTTGGGTCACACAAGCGTTGCGTAGACGCGCGTCACCTAACCAGATATTTTATCAAACAGCTCAGATGAAGACGCTTTTCAAAAAATTCTTGGTTATCCGGGAGACGCCGCGTCGTTGGCCAAGAATTAACAGATTCGAGTCGCGGAAGCTTAGGTGCGCTTTTCAAAAAAGGCAACAAAAATAAAATTCAAAAAATTCCACATTAATGGCTAATATCTCTTTTGTCATTTTTAGAGGTTTTTTTTTACGGAAACAGCCATATTTCAATATTGCCTCATCCATGGATCAAAACGCAACACCTATTGGAATATTTTTAGATTTTTCAAAAGCTTTTGACTTCATTGATCAGAACATTTTACTCTCAAAATTACCTTCGTATGGAATTCGTGGTGTTGCTCTAGATTGGTCATGTTCGTTACATAAACAATGATTTGAGAGAGTATAAATATCTTGCTGGAATAATGAAACATTGCAATCCCTGCAAATTGCATGTGGATGTGGACATATTTCTTGCAATAAAGTGCGACGTAGTCGTCCTCTGCAACTACGGTAAAGATGGGTCGTCTTCCCGTTCGACTAGTTCCGAAGGTAGAAAGTGGCCTGAAAGCAAGGGATAACGGGCGGACGTTGTTTCGGTTAAAATAAAAAATGAGGTTAACATAAGTTGAATAGACTCAAAAAACCTTGCAATAATAATAATAAAAGTAATAATAATAATAATAATAATAATAATAATAATAATAATAATAATAATAACAACAACAATAATAATAATAATAATTTTAATAGACCCATCATAGGTTGTAAACTTGTCCCCACAATTAAACCAAAAGTAGTAAATTCTTAAAATTAAAATTACAAAGTTCTTTACGCTCATTATTTTAAGAGTCAACGCGCAACTTAGAATCCTTTCTTTTTGAAACAAATTGAGAACTGAATGTCTAGAAGTTCGTTTTATTCTGGTGCCCGAGGGGCAGTTGAGAGCATACAACTCTCTTTCATACAAATCCCCGCAATAGCAACGGAGGTCATTTCTCCACTCGGCTGTTCGGTTTCCCTCCAAGGACGACCCTGGAGATCGCTGCGGCTGGGACGGCGGCGAGGCCAAGGCCGCGCGTTTGGAGACACTCGCCGACGGAGGCGGGTGGCCGGGGAGCAAAGCTTCGCTCAGCTGGCCGGGTTGACGCCACCAAACAAGGCTTCTCTGGTATTGAATAGGAAAGGCAGCGGTCGCTCAGGTTCACGAAATCACTTCCGAGTGATTATGTCAAATACTGGCAGCAGATTTCGTTGCATGTGGTGATTGTATTTCATAAAACTAACGGGCTCCCAAACGTGATGAATTTAGTGATGAATTACTTCGTCCACTAAATTGAGGCCATGAAATAAAATCATGTGAATTGATAACACTGCGGTTCGAAAATTTTCTTAGCCCGAAATTGCAAAATTCACGCAAGTGACTGCGCGCGAGTGCATTAAATGCTCAGAAGAAACACGTCTGAGGCCTTCAACCTCCGCATATATTGTCCTCGAGTCTCTCCTCGTGTCTGTCTGAATGCCCGCTCAAGCCCTGTTTCCCTCTCCCAAAATATCAGATGTTCCAGAAAGTTTTCTAAAATTTCGGAATCATGTCGGCGATAGGCAAAAATAATGTGTGCAGTGAAAATCCTTTGCCCAATGGCCGTTCTAAAAATAGAAATCCGAGTACAAACTTTCAAGTATATTCTGTCTCTCGTTTCTTTCTTTCACTGTGTTTACGAAAAACACGTGTGGGGCTAGCAGCGTCGCAGAAGTAGGCCCAGGGGAACATAATTCCTGTTAATTGCCACTGGGTGGCGCCGTAGAGGCCCGAAAGAGGTGGCCGTGTCACTTTCTGAAAGGGCGCTTTTCGGATGATAAACAAACGGAGCAGCGGACGATCCCGATGTAGACCTCATAGGTGTAGTAGGCCGATCCCGAAGTAGGTGGCCGGGAGTTCTCCTACACAAAGAATGCGGCTGCGAGTGGTGAGTTGGAAGGAGGGGGATCGAGTGCGCGTTGAGTCTTTACATAGATGAGGCGCGCGAGGGCCCTTTGTGGCAGGGTACTGCAAGAAAACTACCGGCATTAATATTACTCGTATTTAAATGTAAAGTATTCGGTACCGCCACAAAATAAACCGTAAGTATTACAAACGCAAATATTTCAATTTTGTTCTGTAATAAATTAATAGTAAATGAAAAGAAAACTGTTTCAATGCAGTTTTCCATTTCAAATTAACACCTCTGTACTCCATTGGAAATGAACGGTGTGCCATTGCTTAATGTTAAGGTAACATTTTAGGTCTTTCAATACAGTCAAACCGTAAATTCAACTTCCATTTAAATGAATTGAACATTAAATTAAGTTCTTTATGCTACGCTTTCAGAATTCTTTCAAATTTAGTCAGCCACTACACTGCTCGTTGTGAATATTTCGCGGATGTTTACTTCCGCGAGAGATACGGCATAATATTCAGGGGGAATACATCTTATAATTCCCAGACTTTTATATTACAAAAAAAGAATTGTACGAATAATAAGCAAATGCCACCCACGTGATTCTTGTAAGACTCTTTAATAATCTAGGTATTTTACCATTACATAGTCTCTTGATATCTGAAACAGTGGTTTTCGTCAAAAATGACTTAAGGCTGGGAATATATTTTCAGTAAGTACATCCATCAGGTGACAGTACCAACAGCTCACTACAAGAAAGTAATATGCTGTACATGTACAATATTTTACAACACCTTGCAGATGACAAAACTTTTGTATCGAATTTAATCGTTTTACTTCCCAAGTAATTTTTTTTCTGCTGCACATGTTTCTATACAATTAGAGACTATACCGAGCATCGAAAAGGAAAGTAATATTAAACTTAATGAAATTTAATGTATCCATTTGGATTGTATAGTTGTAAATAACCTGCAGCAGGTATTTTACTTCAGCTTCTGAGTCATTGACCCCCCATCTCAATCAGGTTTTCGTCCAGTTTCCCTGATCCATGAGCAAATGCTGAGGGCCCCTTGTTTTTCTAGACAAACGTATTTTTAAATCAACATCTCTCCCTAGCACGTCACACAGTTCAACTATTTTTGACGTAAATGAATGAATAAAACCCTGACGTCACCTGCATCGACTGCGCACTTGTGTCACTTAACGCGCGTCGTATATTAACGCTATCTTACGTGAAAAGGCACACTAGCGCACTTAGCGACGTGCGTTGTCTCCACAACTCGAGACGTTGAAGCTACAACGTAAATCAAAAGGCTCGACACCCGGTAAGTTGCTCGCGTTGGTAACGAACGCACGTCGCCAAGATCATTACGTAAGATCCAATGTTAATCTATGATACGCGTTAAGTGACTCGTGTGCGCAGGCATTTTCGTCATCAACGTTACGTGATGCGTCAATCCAACTGTCGTATGACAGGCCTAAGACGTTGAAAGTACGTTTAGCTTGCAATATCACGAAAAGAGACGCGAGACGGAAAACCTTAAGAATTGGATTTGTAAACTTTTCATTTCATAACTGTTTTTTGCCAAGCTTGATGGGTTGATATATTTAAAATATAAGTTACTCCCCTCGCCTACTAAGTTTTAGACGATTATTTCCTGTCCAGAACATTGACTTCCTTGGCCAGCTTATTTAAAACCTGAAATAGGACTCACCTCGAGTGCATAAATTTGCCTAGTCCTGTTCGATTTGCCCTTTGCTTTCAAATTATATTCCACAGTTCTTTTCCGGTTTTAACCGTCCGGAAAACCATTGGAATTATATCCCTAGGACAATTAATAGTTTGACGCGAACGTCTGGTATAGCTATACGAAAGTGAGATTTATTCCAACTATCAATAACTACGACCAAATGCTAGAGTAGGCAGCGGTTTATCAAGTAATGTATAAAGATCCTGCACAAAACTCCAACCGAAATAATTGTTAATTTTCCGCCTTTAAGTTCTAGCCTTCTAAAGCTGGTTTCATACCCTTTTGCCAAGTCTTGATTACCAAAACAACCTACACCTCAAAAAATGTATTTCAGATATTAGGGTTTTCAGGTCTTAATACGCTTTTAAATGCCAATGAAATCAAAAACCAAATTTGAATTTATTTTATTTCATTACTTTATACAATTGACAATCACCGGTATACTTGAGAAATGACTAGTATTTAAAATGCACAAAAATCTTGATACACAATACCGTTAACTTTCCAAATCTGTATCACACAACAATACAACAGATCAACTCTAGGTAGTACATCCTTTTTCTACTTACTACAGTCAGCTTTAAAATGTTTATTCTGTAAAGACGTCCAGTGTTTTTGAATTTGCAATATTTAGCATTTCATACGATTAAGAACTTCCAGCTGACATCCTTAGATTAAAGAGAATGGAACTATTCAAATATCATGCAGTGTACTTTATTCTATTTTTTTTTTCAACTAACAGTCAAACAATCTATTTGAGCTCATGCTGAGTAAATTTTTATGCAATGATGGCATTCTACAATATTACCTTTCAAAAACCTCGAAGTTAAGTCAGACAATTATACGTTAAATTACAATGTATGAAAAGCATCGTGTTGAAATCTTACCATAATTTATTAAGATATATTGTTTCTTCAACACGTGAAAAACAATATTACTTCAAGTCAAATATCAGATTCTACTAAACAAATCGTTCAAAATGTACTAGTGTTGCCGCCAGCATATTTCAGTCATCTTTGTGGTCCATGTAAAGCTAGATCTTTCATGTATTTTTATTGTTTTTTGTTTGTTTTTTTGCCTTCAAGATTACTCAACACCACATCATTTCAAAAGATCCTGGCTTCAGCACAAGCTGCGTAACTTCGGAGGGTACAGACAGGCGTTCCAAGGACCAACGTAACTTCAGAGCTAATTTAGTAGGTAGGACCAACGTAACTTAGATAGGGAAACGAAAACTAAACCGGCACGCGGCCAGGGTCGGGGCGGGGCTCAGCAAGTTTGCAGCCTCGCCATGGCGCCGCGAGCCAAGTCATACGGCGTGAAGCCGTGCGCGTCAAGGGCGCATTGGTCCGCCCCGGCCTTCAGCAGGTGCTGCATCGCGGCGTCATTGCTGGAGGCGGCGGCGGTGTGCAGGGGCGTCCAGCCGTCCACGTCCGCGGCGTCAGTTGGCGCGCCCGCCTCCAGGAGCGCGCGGGCGCACTGGCCCGTCCCGTCGGAGGAGGCGGCCGCGTGCAGCGGCGTGACGCAGTCCACGTTGCACAGGTCAGCGGAGGCGCCGGCCTCCAGCAGGAACGCAACCACCTCATACCTGCGCACGTGGCAAACCAAGATAGAAACGCAGATTTACACGCTGCAGTTGAACTACCGCTCATAGAAAAGCACTTTAAAAACTTAGCAAAATTCTTTTATTCAAAACTAAATACGTCAAATAATGACATTATAATAAATTTATCTTTGTACGAGCCGGACCCCACGGCTACGTACAAGCGCCCGAGAGATATGCTACAATAGGCGAGACGCCAATACTTGCATGAAAATTGCGGTAAACAACGCCAAAAGCGCGCCGAACGGCTATTGTCTTTCCTGACCATGTTCTTTTCTCTATTTTCAGATCAGCCATAGATGTCCGAAAGGATAGGAATGGCTCCACAGCAGGGAAGTGTGGCGGCATTACACTACTGCGGCCACACGCCCCTGCGCTGCAAAGCACCTCGCGCGCGCGCGCAAACCAAGACACATTTCAACCCTCCTGTAATTGCAAGGGGCCGAAGACACGTCCCGGCCCCGGTGAAGGATTAGAATGCCGAAGCGAGGCTCAGCCAATCTCCACAGCACCGTATTACTGTTGACAGTTAGCAGTCTCCAGCAACTGCATGGGGAGTTAACATGTTACGTCCTTGCGCTGGTAAATGTTTTACATTACTGAACGAGGCTTTCACAGCTATCAATCTGAGTATGTGCAACAAATAGTGAACTATAACCCTTAGCTTTTAACTCTGCACGACGAATTTGCGTGCTTCCTTTTTGGCCTAGGAGAAGAATTAGAACTCCCGAGACAAGGCACCAACAAGGCATTACTTTAGTTTGCCTAGTAATGCCTCTAGCATTACTAGAGTTTGTTATAAAAATTTCAGGTAAAAGCACGAAATGTTGGGATGAAAGTGCAGGATCTTAAGGAAGGCATTTCCAAAATTACGGGAATATGGAGTTTAGCACCGAGTTTAGGAAAAGTTCGATAAAAAATTTGGCACGTAAGTTACTCATTAGAAATGAAGGGCCTGAGGAATTTGGTGAATTAACACAACATTTTAATATTCAACAATGTTTTGCCAGACTCACGTGGCGCAATTGTCATGGACGAGTTAGCAGTAACCATGGGCGTCACCGCCTGGAGACACGCGCTCACCAGTCCAATACTTTGTAGATAGGGTTTTTTTAAATTTTAAGTCAGGAATAGTTAAAAACTGGAGATTCGTATTTTGTACAAGTTTTCTAATTCTGGAATCCCTACCTTAAACCATATTCATGTTAAATTCTGAGTGCAGAATGTTTTTGGCAAGAACTTAACAAAATATTCGCTCCGTGTCGGGTAATCAAGTATTTTCAAAGGAGCGGAGTTCCATTGGGGAATTCCCCATAATTAACTAGTTGAATCGCATCCTTCAATTTGTTATTTTGGACGTGCATTCTAGCAACCAAAATTTTAAACCTATCCTGACAAAATACTCGTAGAATCACTGTTTCTAAGCAAGTTTTGCACCTTGTGCTAACATTCCCTCCAGACTGAGGTACCGATTTCGTACAGAAAAATTAAGCGTATTTCCGATAGTGGGTCATTTCTATGAAAACTCTATTCTCTTTAAAAAGTGGCCGATGACCTGTCCCTGTTACACCTCCTGCCTTATAAAATTAATCTTTTTCATTAATTCAAGAACGTAGTCCTAAACGGGGTCGTTCTAAGAATTTTGCTTACCAGTGTAAAAAAATTAACATTGAAAGGGTGGTGCAGGAGGTGTAAACATGACCTAACGTCACCGGCCACTTAAAGGGAGTTACAGGTATCGTGTAAATCCCGCATTCATCTCCGCCACAAGCGACGCACCTGCCGTTGCCTGCGGCGCAGTGCAGCGCCGTGTTGCCCCGGGAGTCCTTGGCGTCGATATTAACGCCGTCCGCCAGGCACGACTGCACCTGCTTCAGATCGCCCCGCTCCGCAGCGGCCACCAGCCGCTCCGCCTCCGCCGCGCTCGCTCCCCCGCCCCCGCGCCGCGAGACGTCGCTCCACAGCAAAGACGACGAGGCGCTGGACGACGAGGACGAGGACGACCCCGACAGGCGCTTGCCTTTGGCCAGCAGCACGTCGCGGCGCAGACGAGGCACGGAGGCGCGAGCGACGCCAGGGGGGAGGGCGGAGGAGGAAGCGGAGGACGACGAGGAAGAGCTGCCGGAGGAGACGGAAGAGTCTGCGACGGAGGCGGTTTTGTCAGGGGCTTGGAGGGGAGAGGGGACGGGGAT
>BOPP01000364.1:11747-31133 GCA_017312745.1 Gryllus bimaculatus | reverse complement strand
GGCTGGAGTCTGAGTTTGAGGCGGAGACTGAAGCGAGGGCGAAGGCGTGTGTGAGCTCTGAGATTCGCGCGGGAGCAGGAGTGACAGCGGCTACGGGATCGGGGGAAGGAGTGAGAGCCGAGGCGGAAGGTGGGTCCAACTCAGAAGAGAGGTTCAGGGCATCGATTCTTGCGATTAAGGGAGCAGCTTCGGGAGAGGACGAGGAGGATGAGGAAGACGAAGATGAAGAGGAGGACGACGAAGAAGACGAAGACGAAGACGAAGAGGACGACGAAGATGAGGATGAGGATGAGGACGATGAACTTGAAGTAGAGTCTGAAACGAGGGCGTGGTACAGGGTAAAGTCGATTGCGGGGACGGGTGGGGACACGGCGGCGGGGGCGGCTGGCGAAGAAGAGCCGTCGTTAGCAGGGCGAGACGAGGTTTCGTCTTTCTCACTTTCTTCCAGCTCTGCAGACAAAATTATTGCATCAGGTAAACCACAAAACATCTTGACTCTACGACTGTACGGCTTCCCTTGTAGAAGCACCTCACAAACTGATTGTGAAAGCAGCCACGCGTATATTTCACGTTAAATAAATATGGTCACCGTTCAAATGCTTATTCATGAACTCTTACATAAAATTGTGTACACTAATGTTTGAGAAGTTGCCCGTGTTATTAGTTCTCTTACATGAAATAATTAGCTACACTGTTTTGAGACTAAAAATTCATATTACAACTTATTTTTATTGTATATCAATTGGTCCATACATACAATTTTTAGCAAAGTCCCGAAACCACCTTTGTTTCATCGGTCTGAGGGACATAACACCTTTAATATACACTAAATATAACCTAAACCTTTATAATCATGAAGCAGCGTATATTTACATCGTTCACTTAAAAGATACAAATGCAGCTGAAAAATACCGTCGTACCCAACTATTCATCGTGAATTGCGTAATCGGTAATTTTGCCATGAAGTTATAGATTACCTACGCACCCTGTAGTTCGAATGGGGCAATTTATCTCTTAAGATGTTGATATTGGACGTTAGTTATCTCATTAGGTTTGTGACAAATGTATCGTGTATAAGGGGGTGAGTGACGTTTCAAATATACTGTACTATGCTTCATGATGTGATATGGAAAGGTTATATTTCGAGGATGTTTTATTTGCGTTACGCATCCTTATGCTGGGACAATGTTCCGAAACTGTTGCAAAAAAATTATGTAATGACTGATATGTAATAAAGATCAGTTTTAAATGAAATATTTATTTTCTTCAAAACAGTGAAGCTAATTATTCCGTGTAAGAATGTATACCTCGAGTTTACAAATAAGCTTCTGAACAGGAGATCCAACCGCTAGAATTTTCCACGAGAATGGCTAAGAGGACAATAGACGAAAACGCGGGTGGTGGTCTCGGCTTTCACCCTTTACTCACAGAGGGTCGAGGAAAATGAGACCAAAATGCGCGAGGTCAAAGCTCTCCCCCTTTACGAGTCGAGTCAAGGGAAATAGGACCACAGTGCGCGAGGTCTAAGCTTTTCCCCTTTACGAGCACAGGGTCGAGGAAAATTAAGACCAAAATGCGCGGGTTGTAAGCTCTCATCCTTTATGAGCATAGGGTCGAGGACTGCAAGACCAAAGGCCAAATGCAAGGCAAGACCAAATGCGCGAGGTCAAAGCTCTCACCCTTTACGAGCCGAGGGTCGAAGTGCGCGCGCAGGCGGCTCATTATCCGCTCCTCGGCGGCGCTAAGGGCCATATCCATCCGCCGCTCCATCCGGCGTTCCATCGCCTCCAGCACCTGGCCCACGCGCGCTTCGATCGCCTCTTCCAACGCGTCACGCACGCGCCCCTTCATTTGCCCAAGCGAAGTTTCCACGCGCTGCATCGCCGACGACATCAGCTCTATCGACTCCAGGAGCTCCTCGTCCCTCGCCGCCTGCGCACAAGTGATGCAAGGAGGCGTAGGATACGCAACCACAGGGTAGTCGGGGAACAGGGTAGTCGGGGAACAGGGTCTGTCGCAGAAGAAAATTGAAACTAAACAACGGAAGTATTCATCCAAATCAAAATTGGTAAAATTTTGAGAGATGATTGATTAACAATATCCTTCACTTTCACTGGTTCATAGTAGTTTCATAGGTGAGGATTGTTCTGGGTTTAGGGCCTAGAAACGAGAATGCATATTACAGAAATGATCCTGTGAAGTACGCGAATAGGGACATCTCGCGTTCCCTGGGACCGAGAAAGTTAAACTTCTCTAGCTAAACCTTCTTCCACGATGACAGTGAAAAGTCCCCTTAATAGGCCAGCGTTAACAGTGATCTCTAAATATATCCAGAGATGACCTGGCACTAAAAAACCGGAATGCCTTGGCTCTCTACTTACCTGCAAAACGGAATGTAGCTGTCTTAGGCTCTAAAGAAGAACCTGTTTGGATTCAATTGAGAGATTAACCCGGTTGTACCGTTCTGTGATATATGATACGAAAAGAAATTTGTTCTCACCGTCATTGTTGACAGACATTTTGATACTTGCGACTTTTCTAAATATCTTTTGATGTAAAATTTATTTTTCTATTTGTTATAGTTATCCTGATAAAATTGAATCTTTACAGATGTACTACTTGGGTCTATACCACCAGACTGTCAAAAATCATGTTTCTTCGTATTACAACACATTATAGAAGTACTAATATCCGAATAACTTCAGTTAGTATAAACAGGAATTTACGTAACATTCAAATTAATAAGTATAACCAACATTCCTTTTTTAATCATCGCTAGTATGCAAAATTGCTCGAAGCAAATAGACAGGAACACTACAACTGTATACTCCATTCAAACCGTTAATCCGGCAATCATTGTGTTCAAGGTTCATTTGTACTCTCATTATTAAGCTTAATTTTTAGGAATTTTAGTTTTAACGAGATGCGTAACAAAGGTCGCAGTACTCTTGTGCACAACGTCCATTTGGGATTCCTATAATGTTCCAAACCTTTTCTTTGATATCATTTAATTGTGCAAGTATTACTTTTGTAATTTAATGCATAAATTTAAGGCCAAAAGAAATGAGTTAAATTTTGACTGAAATGTGTTTCGAGAAATGTGTGGTTGGGTCGAAGTATATCTTAGTAAGTTTTCTCGATCTCAAAAAGACCTACCCTCGTAGTTTACAATACATGATTCAGTGTCTACATGGGACTATTGCGCGGTATGAAAGCTTTGAAAACTGGAAATTTTCACTCCGACCGAAAGGATTAATTTTTCATCGGTAATTGACCTGTAGATTTGATTTAATTACGCTTTACTATCTGCGGCTCTATTACAAGTCTGCACTACTGGATTTACGAACAAATATAAGCTAGTTTTATGATACCGCAAAATTACAGTGATACATTTGAAACACTTCACCGATACGAAATTAGATTTACGAAGAACATCTGATCCGACTCCCTCTTTCTGTAAGGTAGAATCATGACTGAAAAGGGCACTAGAAATTCACTTTAATCTTTTAAAGCAATATATATATGCAAATAGTGTTTTCATTGTGTAACCGTTTAACAGTGCTAACGTAGCGTTTAATTTGTTACTTCTAGATAATTTAAAAGCAATACTAGGTTATTTGGTATAGGCGGAGTTCGTCATTGGGGTACCTGGTGGCCATGCATCGATGCCACTGATTTTAGCATTCTTTGCTATTATGAATCTTGAATAACGGAAGATCCTGTAGGGCCCGACTGAAAAGTGCTGGTTTCAATTCAATTTACGTTGAAAGTCAAGGCAGTTTAATTATTCACTAATTTTAAGACTAGTTCAGTTTTTTTCCTTTATAGAACTCAGTAATTTTGCACTGTTTGAAAATTAAAGTTTTACGAAACGTTATGACTTAGTATAAAGATATCCTTGATTTATTATTGACTTCCAAAAAGAAATTTAGAATATAAAAACAACCCATAAATCAGCATTATGCTCACTAAAATAGTTTTGTTTATACAAATTCATTTCCTAAAACCCTCCTTAATTTCTAGAAATTAAAGACTATACAAGAATTCAGGAGCGGAATTCTAGGCTCGTTTTGAATTCTATTGCGAGGTTTACATTGTATAATGAAATCTGATTCACGACGACATTGCGACGCATTGCGTGCTATTCGAGGACACTTGGCAGCAGCTTGGAAACTTAGGTTGAGTGCGTGGCCAGGTACCTCAGCGTCCGATGTCGCGGACCGCGAGGGGGCCACAGGGGTGACGGGCGGCGCCGGGGGCAGGCGCTCGCCGGGCGAGGCAGACGGAGAAGCGTGTGCCGAGGGCACGTATTCTCCCTTCTTCAGCACACGGTGGTGGCTACGCGACGCCTCCCTTTCCATCGCTCGGCTCTTAGATTATTCGATTCGGCAGCACTACCCAGCTCAGCCCAGCGCACCACAGCCTCTGCACCAACAGAACAGGGATAAACGTCTAAAAACTATTTAATATAGCGATTTTTAAAAATCAATTTTTCAAAATGTCATGAAAAGGTCATGGAAAAGTTTCGTAATTTCTGCTTTACGTTAACGAAAGTTCTAAAAATCTGAAAATTGCTCAATTCTATAAAGTCTATAAGTTTCTTCCACATATAGTGAAAGGAAACCTTTAAAGACTGGCGCAAATCTCATCTTTATTGAACTGTCAATTTTCAGAAGCTGCAAAAGACGATGCGAGAAAGTACGTGCTGCTCGAGGAATTTTTTGCCCCATCTAAAGAACTGGTGGATTGTGAATCCACATAAAAATTGCTTTAGCCACCTTTCTCATTAAAAAAACTTGCTTGAATCGATAAAAGATTTTATACTTTGTGTGATTACCAAGATTTTCTTTCTTATTTAATGAAGTTATTGTTGGTGCTCTAAAAGTGGATCTAGAAGATTTTACTTCGTTGCACTGTACTTTCATTCTCTCCTTTTCCCGTTAATTTTCGAATTTTGCATGTATTTCAATTTATTAACAGATTGTTTAATGCCACAGTAACCGTTGACGTTAAATCCCAATTTTAGACTGCTCAGATTGAAGAATTGTCGAAGACTTTTCAAAAACTAGAAAAGGAGTAAATCAACGTTCCATTGAAGCAAGGAACAAGGTTTAACTAAAAGATTAAAATGACTAAAAATTCTATTAGTTTGAGTATCTTTAGGTGGGACATTTTCATTCTTACATCTAATGCCCCAATTTTGGCATTTTGCAAGTTGGCATATCAATATGAACTTGATACAAAAAATGGGAGAAATTTCGGTGTAGAAAGCTTCGAAACACTTGAGACTTCAGCCATATGAAGTCTCAAGTCCATATTAGGTAAACTTATGTAGCGTTGAGACAAAAGTCGCAGTGTCGTCCATATGAAAAACATTATCAAGATTGTTAAGAAGGCCTTGACTTAAGGTCTATGCGATTAACATAAAATCACCGTGAAAGGATTAAACCATAATTTCCAAAGTTTTTAATCCAAAATGCTCCTCACGAACACGAACTCTTTACACTACCAATCCCCTTACATTAGCAAACAGCCTTTGGCTTATATTAACATTAAACGGATAATGTCGGAAAAGTTCTTTCGTCCCAAAGCCGTATCCAAACTATCCAAATGTTGGAAGCAACTAAACTGAAGCACTGGAACGAATGCCGTTACATAGAATATTCGCTGCTGATATTCCATCAGAGTTTCATGTTTCATACTGTGCGGGATAGTAACAAGTATGCGATCAGTTTCCAAGTCTATAGGGTGTAGCCAACATATCAAGAACATTATACCAGATATTTGCGATTTATTACACGATTTATAATACGCATGCAACGTTACATTTAATGAGCAAAATATTTCTTGCCCGCAAATTAAAGAGGTGATAAGTACCCTTACTCCGAATTTACGTATCCAGATCTTAACTAAAACCTTCATTAGAGTTTTAAGATTACAAGAAATTCACATCGTTATTTTAAATCTTGCAAATGTAACTTTTTTGCACAAAAGTTTTCTGAGAAGTGAAAAAAATAATACAAAGCGCGCATCTTCTCAACCAGTTAAATGCAATGTTTTCGGCGAAGGATCTACTAAGCAAAGCCTTTTAACTCCATTGAAATTAGTTTTTTGAAATTCCGGTAAGCGTTGAGTAAACCATTATGGTTAAAAAGGTCATCAATGGAGGTCCAACTGATCAACTCCTCTAAATGAGAGGAAAATGCGTTACGCCCGTCGTCAAACCACTTTTGCTACTTCAGATTCTATGAATTTCGTTTCAATGTGCCAGACGAACAGAATAACTTCTCTTGATAATGCAATGGCTTTCATGATTTAATGACTCTTCCCTTGCGTTGTGTTGTACAACGCCTATAAGTAATATGACTAGTCTACATGAATCATTCCACTATTTCAATAATTCTGCGATTTATTTTACAACTATATATTCCTTAATATTGAATTTCTAAATCATTTGTATACTTCAAAATATGTTTTTGTATAATTGTGAGTCATCGTGATTTTTTCAAGCGATAGCCAAGTGCTAGCACGTACAAAAAATATTACGTAAGCATTATGATTACGATGAAGTACTCGTATGTAGTGTGAATATCACTAGTTAAATATTTATAGAAGCAAGTTTCCTACAAACATTAAAAAATACGTTCTCGAAGTAATCTTTTCTCGTCAATAGGTTTCATGACCAAATAACAGGTAGATCGAAAACTTAAGAGTTCAACAAAACCTCAAGCGGCGAGTTTTGGAAAATGGAAGTTTTGCTTAATTGTAGAAATTTTGTTTAGTGTAAATGTTGGCCTGTAGTTAATGTCAAATTAAATCTGACATCTATCATCTATCTGACATCTACACTAACTAGTTTTCCTTGCCCGACTACAGTTTCGTTATGATCTACGGATAACTATGAAAAACTATTTTATATTTTCCTTAACGATTATTTCCCCGTATTATCAATAGGAATTAGGTTTGTGTTTACAACATTTTTATCTTATTGCTTGTTTAAATAAAGAAACAAAATTTCCAGTGGAATCTCTGTTTACACCTCAACTAGATCCATTTCTAAATATATCAACTTATTAAGGTAGTTTGTATGCCACTAACATTTGAAGACGAACTTATGATATTTAGATAAGTTTCTTAGTCATTGAAATAAGCGAGAACTATGCCTTCATATTTAAACCCGACGAGTTCTTTGATAAGCGTCTTCCTTCAAATGTGCCAAGTTCATGTGTTACGTTTTGGAAATAAATCCTGAAAAGCTTTTCAACCATTAGGTGATGCAGTGATCACTAATTACCATTTGTGTGAACATTTTCTTTAGAACTGTTCTTTATACCCAAACGCCCATGCGTTGACGGGATTCGAAACTGCTACTATTCAGGAACGAGGCACCTACGGCCCTTTAGCCTTTGCGACCTCAGCTATCCTTGACGACCCAGAGAAGTTCAGGTTCCTGCTTTTTTACCAAATCTGGTTATCAATAGTATCGAGGTCATGGAAATAATCTACAGCATATCGATTATCTTCAATGCCTAAACAGCATTGTTTGTTTATTCTTGCTGAATCCGAATTTGGTCAAACGAGAATTGCTATGAATTGCTATTCTATGTAGTGGAATTACGATTACAATACTTTTAAGAACGGGCGAGGGAGTAAAAAATGTGAATTGCATCTGTAACAAGTTTAATTTTGTTGTACCAACAATGTCAAATTTTAGCAATAATATTCAGATAACATTTTTCTTACCCTTTGTACCCCCAAATATTTTAAATAAAAATCTATTGCAAAATTGTTCCACGTTTAATACTAGATTAGCTGATTAATCTTTCGAGTAAAGAGCAGAGTAAAAAAAAAGTGGAGGTGAACGTGGACATGTTCCTTTAATTTCTAATAAAAAATCTTTACATGAACTTGTGTAAAAATCTGCAGTGCGACTGTTCGTCTTGCCTAGATGTTCCGTTGCTTTTAGATAATCCGTTAATTAGTATTTAAAGGCATCTGAAAAATTATCAAACCTCCTTATATCGCCAACGTTCGTTCTCAGAACTTAATGGCGCTATAACGAAGTCTCCTTGCAGAGCTGGACGGTGAAGCTGTTTTGTAGAAAAAAAATCTCATTTCATATTTAGCGTTTATTTGCGATATCCGAAGTACTAGATATAGTTGCTTACAATTTAGGATTTCGAGAACAAGAAGTCTTACCCACTTTTTCGCCAAGGAGGAAGAAAAATCGTCCGCTTATCGGTTTACTCGAAACAAAAAAAATTGAAACTTTACTAGCTGAATTTTCTTTCCTATGAGCACAATTCACCCTTTACAGTGTAACTCGCTTCCTGACCGTGCACACTACCAGCAGGTTCAAAGAACCGCTTCCTCATGCACATTTGTAAAGGTCGTCAGAAACACGAGTTCAATGCTAGATTACTTCCTGCGAAAGCTAGCGGGGTCGGAAGGACATACTACTAGTAGTTCACGTGTATCTGATAAAGCGCTGTTATACTTCTAATGTCGTCAGCCACTCGGCCATTGCTCTGCCTTATAAGGCTCCTGCCTTATAAAATTTATCTTAATTCGCGAACGACCTTCAATGGGACTCCGCCTCAAATGTGCTTACCACTGTTCATGAAGATTTTATAAATCAGGAGGTCATATCATCGGCCGTAAAAAAAAATCTAAGTACAACTGTCCAATTTCCGACCCTCTGCATTCCATGGCGAAAGACCGTACGAGGGTGGCGTTTTAGGTTCTCGAGGTTACTACAATGTATTAACAATAGAATGATTGCTCGTTGCTTGCAATTTGTGATAACAGAGGGTGGCGGGATAGAGGGGCGCTATATAGAGGTTCGTAGTTTCTTTGAGATGCGTCAAGGAGAAATACACGTGACGCCGTGTATGCATGAGGTCGTCGCGCAAATCCACGGGGCAGCAGCTAGCACCGGCAGTTCGTGGTATGTGAAAATACCATTGCCCTCGGGCCCAGATTGACCTACAGTGGCTCAAAAGTGTGGAAGCACAAGTTTCGATTAACAGAAATCTTAGAGTCTTCTCTGAATAACGGAAGAAAACCGCACCTGAATTTACAATTAAGCTTGGAATATCAATGCAAGCAAGAATCAGGATGTAGGTTATTTGTGCTAGAGTCTTTCCGCAAAAGACCTTTTTCCATGAAGACAGATTGCCAGTACGTTATTTTTGTGGTGAATTCCATATGCATTTGAAGTTTTTTATTTATTATTTATTCAGTTATTACAAGACTTTTGGACTGTATAAGTGAAGATTTGCATTAATTCATATTTATTTTATTCCTCAATTCTGCAATAATTTTTCTATGTTATTATGTATTTTCTTACATACTGTACCGTCAGTTTTGAGAGCAACTGTACAAGAAAAAACGGCAGTTTCTTGGGGACCTCCATCCAAGAGGGACACCACGCTCCAGAAAAATATAAATAACCTTTTGTAATAAATTTATTTACTGTAACGAATATGTGTAAAATTTTATATAAAAATATTGTATGTTTACTTTAATTTACCCAGGAAGTACTTGTTTTAATATGCCTATTTAATAAAGAATATTTTTACGGGTGTAATTGTGCTTGGGGGCCCAAAACTTAAATCCGCCCCTGATTGCGATTTATCTAACGTCACTCCCAGAATACATTTTCAATAGACATATGAATGCTTACGTTATAGCATATGCTGATATATTACGAGTAAACTGCCAAGTTCTCGCCACGAAAAACTAGAAATAGGCAGGTGGAAATGGCCTCGAAAAATTTAAAATCGGCAATTAAAAGCACTTAATTTTACTTATCCGTATATATACACTTTTGAAGATATTTTCTGAAGTTAATAGATTGAGGAATGATTTTAACATTGTTCTAACATTCTTCGAAATCTATTCCATCATTGGTCATTTCGGACGAAAGAGGATGAATCGCATAACTGCCTTATTGCTTTTCATTAAATGCAAGCTGATACTCGGTGCTGCATAATAACTCCATCCTCTTAATTTAAAATATTTAAAACTTTACGATGTTTTAATCACCATGCATAATACAAATTATCTAGGAGTCCTAATGGCACACACTTCCATTATATCTGAAGATTTTTCAAAAATTGCAATTTTCAAATATTCATTTCTACGAAAATAAGCATTCTTTCTATCAAGACCACCAAGCGTACTTTCTATCTAGAAAAAAGTTTAAGAACAGATTTGTAGCGGTTTGAGGATCGTTTTGTGCCTTGCAATCATTTTAAGCAGACATTTTAAGAACCACTCCTTAAAAACTATACACGACCTATTTTAAAGGTCGTATTTTTGGAACATTTCATTTACAAACTCTTCAATACTCAATCTCTCTCCAGCGGACCGACATCTGTTATCCTTTGATCCATACGGGGAGAAAAAAATAATTTATTTGAGGAAACAATTTGAAATAATAAAGTAACTACTATCGGCAGTGATTTTGCTCTTTTTTCAAAACTAAATACCCGCAGTAAAACTGAACAGATTTATCGATACTTTTGATTTCTCCGTTTTCTTCAGGATAAAAACGAAAAACTCATTTTTTTTAAAGTTTCAAGCAAAGAATTGCATTTGATCAATAAATACGAGAATAAGCAACCTTGAGTCATTTAAAAATAAAAGACCTTTATTAGTGAAATAGGCATTTATATGCACTGTAAAATTCGCATATACTACTTGAAGTTTCAAAACGCATACGCAACCTGAAATATAAAGTTATCCATCGAAGGGGAAAAAATCCACAGCTCAATGAACTACATGAAGTGGCACTGGCAACAGGTTATTCGTTTTCTTTGACTGTGTCCTTGCTATTCCACTACACGTCAGCCCATTTGGGACGTGAGCAAGGCCAGCGTTTATTGAATGAAAGCGCTGAGACCGATCTACGTAGCTGGACTAGAAATGACTAAGCAAAGTAAGCCGATGTGCGTATTAGCTGCAACGGATTTATGGGTCTAGTTTTCCCTGAATATTTTTCCATAAAATGTCGATTATGCATTGCACAAACTTAAGATGTTTCTATGTTAATCGCTACGGCTGAAGTCCAGTCTCTCACACACCTGAAGTGCGTAGCGAGTACTTTCGAGTCGTATACCCTGCCACAATTAGTTCTGTATAAAAATACCTGAAATTGGACGTGAAAGGCGGGTTCAATCTACGCTTTTCTGTAAACGAAGTACGGAACCTAATGTTATTGGAGATTCTCAAATAACCAAACTTCAAATATGCACGACAATTTCCGTAAGGTATGTCGTACTTTGTGGTGATTACATCAGGAGACTTGCCACTTATCTCCATACCCATTCACCCACACACCCCTTTCTCACCAATTACCAACCATGTACCGTACTGTATTTGGAATAATTTTGAATACACCTATGTAATTTAGTTATTAGCCAAAGAAATGTTGTGATTATTGAAAGAAAAACGCTAGTATCAAAGTGATCAATTGCTTACCGTCTTCTAAAATTGCCAAAGGTACGCGAGGGATCACTCCAGCTGCGTAATTCCAAGAGGATTTTCAAGTTCTACCAGAATACATTGCAGAGTACGATGAATTATTTTTATAGTTTGGAATAATGGAATTCCGATAAAGGCAAAATAAGACCCGAATTGCAGAAATACTACAATTGTATAATTGACCTTTAACAATAATTAAAATTAGAATACTGTACAAACTATGTACATCCGTTACTATTATACTAGTACGTTAAAGAGTCCAAACTTATGAAAAAGACTTCAGATAAAGCTTCTGTAATTGCCACAAAACTTCGATGAATACTTTCTAATTCAACGTAACTGAAAACTAAAAATTTAACTGGATAGCTGAACTAAGTACGCGACTTCCCAATAACTATTTGGTAGTACGATCACAAGCAGCGAGCAGTATCGCACAATTTGAACACCGCGAATTCCAAAAGCTGACCACCGATGGACCATGACAACACTTACACAAATTTATAATAGAACGCATGCCCCATTGGCCACTGCTAACTCCGTAAATAAACAGCAAATGCAAAAGATGTTTCTCCGATTAGTAACTCCACGCTCATTTATACCTAACAAAATTACAGAAAGCACTGAATGCAACATCCACCATTAAGCATATAGCCTACCACTCCAATAAGTTTCTAACCAACTACACCACACGCAATCTACTATAACCTCGCCTCAACGTGAACAAAACTACCACCTATCTCCATTTGACGCATTTCTAAACATTCGTTAATCTATTGTAGTTACCTTTAATAGATTTAAGATGATTAAATTAGTTTTATAAGCCAACGAATGCACCTGATTAAATTTATACTGAACTATACTGTTGAAAGAAAAATGCCAGAAAAGCTACTGCTTTGACAAAGAACTTCCATATATTTCATCTAGTTAAAGTTTAGTATACGGTACACCCTTAGAGAAGCGTGGAGGAGGGGCTTAAGCCCTAATTACTGTACGTGCTTTAATAGAAATTAATAAAACTTACAAATAGGAGATGTTCATGGTTCGCCCTTCATACAGTTTGTCCTCGCCGCATTGCAACGCCAATTTACTTTCAAAGGCAAGTTTTCTCGCTTCGCTCGCCCGGATCCAAGTCACTGCGAGGCTGGGGCCTTCGGCACTCGCGTTCACTATAAACTTCCTTGAGTCTATCCAACGCATAATTACCAATTCACTTCTATAAGACGTCACTTTTCAAGAAAGCCTCCAGAATTCTAACCGTCTAGTTAACGCCGGAACGGCGCGAAGTGTTTAAACAACTTCCTTAGGTTGTACCGTATACTAAATTTCAGCCTTTCATCTTTTCATTACGCCAACACCTGTATTCCCACAAAGCTACTACGGTTTCTGAGGCGCCCGGTACCTCGGAAAAAACTTTGGAAACCTCTGGAGCAAATTGCACAACTTTAGAAATTATTTCTTGGCTTACTATTAAAAGCCCTCTTGTCACATTACCATTTTAAAATATTACAATTTATGGCGTGTGGAAGGCAATGAATTGAAAGTAATTATTAGTTTAGGGAACTCAAAAATACAATCTAATCAAAATTAATGTAGGTGCCAAAGTATTTGGAAGAATACCAAGAGACGCCTGGTTTCAATATAACATTAAGTTTTAGAGACTGACATGCATACGCTATGGACTATTTTCCCACCCAGTGATGTATTGATATAGGGCTGGTTAAATTCCAGTGTCTTTGAAAAATCTTGCTTTTAAGACGTATGGAATCTTTATGCGCTTTTAAAACTCCGTTAACACTTCTCAGGTTATAATTTAATGAAATTTTAAAACTGGGTCTTATTTATCCTTATATGTATATGGTTTGCTAAAAACGACACCTTGTATCAAAGTAAATTTCCATCTAGTATACAGTTTTAAATGAACTTCATAGAACCCGTATATTCAAAAATTGAAAATTTCAAAGGCCACACGACAATTTAAAACTTAAGGCGAATTGAAGCTTCGCTACGAGAGGTAAATTACATGGTGAAGCTCCAACCTTCTGCTTTGACATGATTGACGAGATGAACGTGAAAAATTGTTTACCCATTTCAATACATAATTTTCAACCCCTTTTACGCCAAAATATTTAAAAATAAAACTTGCTATTTCGATATAAAATACCAAACAAATGCTCTTCGCTTCCGACCACGGGATGTCGGAACCATACGGTAGATAAAACCCAAATATGGATGTAGATGTAAAAGTAGGCAATATCACAATCTACAAAAATTAAAAATTAGTAAATATTTCCATACCAAAAAATTCCTTGGTAACTATAACTACTTACTCCTCAGCCTCTCGATGCGAAGAGCAGACACCAATTGTGAAGACTGGACGAGAGCGTCGGAAAGGGTAAGTAGTTCCCCTCACGCACCCTTATCTTTCGTTTTTCAGCGCCCCTACCGGGAAACCGCCAAACTACATCGGTACATGTTCTGCTCCGATGATGATTCTTCTTTTCGGTCGAAGATAAATCTTCTTTTTCTTTAAGGAATGTGTAAAAGAAACCTAATATGTTTAAAATTTTCAATACTACAATGAAAATAGTAATTAACATAAATTTGCTTCGTATAATTTTGAAGTTTTTTACTATTAATTTTCTAATATCTCTCATTATTTTCCGTGATCAATTCTAATTTTATTCCTAAATCATCAGATCATATTAATTAAACCGAGGATGTTTTTGTCTTGCTTCCACTCATTTCTCTGATACATTTTTTGCAATTCATTTGTCTCATATTTTGATGTATCAAGATCTAGAACAAATATTGATCCTCCTAATTGAACGCCAGATAATACACTATCCGCTGTAATCATTTCTCATTTCAGAAGTGCTTGAAAATATGTGTAAATATGAGTACAAATAAAATATGTGGACAACAATCTATAACAACAATTATAATCATACTAAGTTTTTTTTTTTAGAAAAACTAATCGTTCACTAAATGTAGCTCTTGATATGTTTTACAGACTTACCTGCTAATCATAAGAGGAGGAAATACCATTTCAAGACCTCAGTCTGGATCTAAAAGAGGTCTAAAAGATCCATAAGAGGAGGAAATACCATTTCAAGACCTCAGTCTGGATCTAAAACAGTGTTGTTTTTTGTTGTTGTTGTTTTTGTTTTTTTAGACATGTGTAATATGGATATTTGTTATCAATTCATGTTTCATAATTAGGATTTTTGTCAATCATGCAAAGTCGCTATAGGATCGAAACCATGATGTAATTTTACTTCATCTTTTTTTTAAAAGGTAATTTTGTAGTTTGGACTTTCCATTAAAAGTACCTTCAATGATTTAAATCGTACAATCAGTGGTAATATTGTGAAGTGATTTGTATTGAAATCAAGGAAAGTAAAAATGATGCTAGTCCCATTTTCGGTGAATTTTGGTATTCACAAAACTACAAAACTGAATCTTGAGAATTTTGCGTTAGACAGTCTGTTGTAAAAATATATCAGTTCTTTAAAAAAAGTTAAACATAATTTGTGAAAAATAAATAGAAGTTTGTGTAATTTGTCTTCGGAATTTATGCAATTTCGAAAAAAAATCCCAAAGACCGCACCAAATTATTTCTTTGAGTTTTAACCTCCTATGAATCAAGGGACGGATAAAACATGATGCTAGTTCCGTTTTCGGAAAGCTCTCCGTATTTTCTAAAAATTCTCATTCTAAAAAAATATTATAAAACTACAATAGAGAAAAAACGATTTTTGGCATTCTCAAATCCGTTCATTCCTTAATTCAAAGTTCAAATCATATCTTTAAAAAAGTCAAATACATTTTTTAAAGAAACGAACAAAATTGCGCGTTGGAAACATTCGGTTGAGATACTTACATTTTTAAGAGTCGGCCTGGGTTCGAAACATGCAAATCCAATAGCGTAGGAGTAAGGCTCACAACGAGTTAATTCGGAGGACCTGAATTCGAGTCTCGGTGCCAACGACCCGACAATAAAACATTTTCTATCGAAAATTCGCCATTTTCCAGTGCACAATTACAGTGATTTTTTTCTTACATTCGTATATGTGAAAAAGAAAAACTGTGTTCTGGTTGGGAATATTTTTGCATATTCATTAGTATTCATGTAGTAAGATGATTTTTCATAAAGATGATTTTTCCGCTGCCCCTATACGTTCCAAGAAATCATCGGTTCTTGTTCATAAAACCTCGGGGGACGAAATAGGGAGAAGTTGTCTTTGTTTGCTGTCCTCTGGCTACGTTAGGTCATTCTCTTTAGAACAACTGTTTAGGCGGCATTCGTATAGTTCTGACACCGTCATTTGTAATCCAAAATAATCCCCCGGTCGAAGTTACATGAATCGTCGCCTCATAAATTTCTGTGCGTTGTTTTAAGTAATAATCTACACCTCTTCATTTACTACGATCGGCGATGGTGAAGCCACTCAACAATTATACTACGTTTAGCAATTCAATATAATTTGATCAAACAAACTCTAAAACGAAAAAAAAATGTTTTGAAGCCAGATGTGCTACCGAACGTTTTGTAACTAAAACAGGATTTCACTGACTGCTTTAACAATTGCCGTCAAAAGTGCTCAATGTAATCAGATGCTCTTGCTGTAGAGAAACCAGTCTGACTTCCTTATTCGTTGAAAGAAAATATAAATAGCAATTTCAGGTATATTACGAGGTGTCTCGGGCCGTCTACGAATGACGAGTGGGTGGCAGACGGGCGGCCGCGTGTCGCCGTGCACGCGCTGGGGCTCACTACCATAACTTGGCGATTCGGGGCTCGAACGGGTGTCCCGGAGCCCGGAGCGCCAATCTTGCAAAGTAGTGCCCGGGGAACAGGCCCGGAGACGCTGCAGGTACCGGGGGCGCTCGGGGAAGTCCAGAAGGCTACCTGGCGTATTGCCCTGCTGCAGGAAGTGATGCCTGTCCATTACTCCGCCCCTTAGGCTTTTAGATGAAGGCGCCGAGGGCGGAAATCAGGGCGGCGGCCCTCGCCCGACGGCAGCACTCAACCGCCTTTTGCGAATTTTACTCTCTCGCCTGCCACGGACTTACGTAGTAAAGAGTGAATTTATGTTCGAAAAAGGGACCGTCCCTGATCTCGGAAAAGTGGATAAATCTTAGTTATTGCCCCATAAAACGTTCATTAAATCATTTTTGTTTTTTGTGTTTGTTAAAATTTCAAAATAATGGATCGTTGATACTAAAAGATGTCTTGACTGCAAAACACTTGTCCGTATTTGCGTCTATCTGAGGGTTCCTCTGTCCTGTCTGTGTCCCGTTTGCTTCCCGTTTGTCCCTCTATTCGCCTGTCCGTCTGCAGCTGGTTCATCGGTTTTTTCGTCCTTCCGTCCGTCAGCCTGGGGTCAAGAATAGCGTGTGCATTCAGAAACGACATTCTCGGAAAATTGACATTCCCCAATCGTGACGCTGATATGGAGGCTCTGTGACTGAAACGGATGATTTGATTTTCGGGATCAAGCATTAATGTTATCAATTTTTTTAAGTGACTCACTCAGTTTCGGATAAAGCAATGTAAGTTTATAAAGAGCGCAGCTCTCATTGGATTGAAATTACTGATATACCGATAATTGCAAAAGTACAATTTTTCGATGTTTTCCTACAATTACAATATTAAATATTAAATCATCGAATCAGTCAAACGACGGTAAAAAATAGGTGAAATTCTCATTTTCAGCCAACTCCCTGTATTTCTGAAAATTGAAAAAAAATAACATTTCAAACATATGAAATTGAAGATGTAGATTTTTGACTTGAAATATGTTGTAAAAAATTAGATCTTAAAAAAATGTTATGTACAAATCTTTTGGAAAAAAGGAGTTTTCGTAATATGTTTTCTCTAATATGAGCTTGTAATTAATTCAATTTATAACAAAAACATTTTCTCAAATTGTTTCCCTTTTTCAACTAATAGAACAAGGAACGCCTAAAAGAATGGCATACGTTTAGTTTTCGTTCAAATCTGTGGAATTTTGAAAATTCTAAGACACGGATTTTTTCAAATTTAGAACGATGGTATTTCCTCATTTTACCATCGGTCGCTTATTACTTGTAAATGACTTCCAGAAAATCTCAAATTTTTGCTTTGATTCCAGTGTACAAAGTAGTGGGCACGAAAGACCCGGGTGATACCAAATACAGGGTATAGCCGGTGACAAATGTCGGTAAAGGGCCGGTAAAGGCGGTGAAAAGTGCCGCCAAACCAAATCGATATTCGCAATGCTCATATGAAAGAGAATACAAAATGTCGTAGTTTCGCCCACCCAAAAAACAATAAATAAAAAAATATTTAAAAAACTAAAAAACTTCTTAGGGCAATCTGTTGCAGAGGTACAGAAATACAACGAAAAACGTTTTTCATTTTTTTTCAGCTTCTTTCACATTTATCGAGCTGAAACAAATTACAGAGATAGGGGAAAATAGTTACATTTGAAGGTATTTTTGTTGAAGTCAAATACAAAAATATAAATAAATTATTGAAATTGATTTTCGACATGATAACTTTGGAGTACTGCCTCATGTTTTTTTTCCCTAGAATGCCTGTTTCAACATTCTATGATATATATTTTTTCAAATTTTTAAACATGTGGACGATAGTGAAAAAGAATTAAAACCAATTTCGTCAGTTTAAAAATTTGAAATTTGCGCGTGATTGAAATTTTTTCGCCAATTTTTATACAATTCAAATTTCAATTATTGAAAAGTCTCAGTTGCCTGCATGATTCACACCTTTGTTGGCAAATATTTGTTTCTTATGTAGAAAGTATTTATATTATCGAAATAAAATCATCAAACCCCTTTGGTTTTTTATATTTATCTATTTCTCGAATGTAAATCAAATTATTCGATTCTAAATATATATGAATCATTTATATTTAAATCAATATACTCAGTTGTAGATTTAATTATTGACAATTAGACAATCATAGGCAATTAATTTTTGTCACTGAGTTCTTTAATATCTGGGAACACGCGTTCTTTTATAAAGCGTCTACTCAAAATTTCTGAGTAGGTTCGAGTTAATAATATGCACCAAGTAACGCGCATGTGCCAAATAAGAAATTATCGCAGCTATATGGAAGTATCATCCCAGGGTGCAACTTCCGTTCGCGCGTTCACAATAATATCGTTTCACTCCCCATATTCCCATGGTGAAAAGATGTGGGTGGCTCCTCGAATGCATCGATATTTACTCGCTCTGCGCAGCACCAGTTTGCATCACGATACGCATACGTTTGATACTATACGATACGATACGATACGTTTGCATCACAACGCGTGCACTTCGATTGAAAAGCGATACTAGACGTTTACCACACCGTTGCATGGAGAGCAAGGAGTGTTGAGAAACATTTTGAAAGTGGCATAACGTGACAATTTTCAACGGTGACCAACTAAAAATAACACGATGAATGTGTAATTGATAGAAAAGATGCGATAAAAAAAAGTGTTTATCTGTTTCTGTTTCAAATGACAAATAACGGCGATAATTTTGGAATTAATATTCCCGCAAATATTATGAGGCAAACTGGACTCATTAGTTGAAGATATGCAAGGGTCAACCCATCCCTTTCCACCATGGATATTCCGATTGAGTTGACATTTTGGTGCGAATTTCAATATTTTAAATTGACAAAATTGGTTTTAATTGTTTTCACTATCGTCAAAATGGTATAATTTTTTTTTAAAAAAAAGATATAGAATGTTTTAAGACACATTCTACGGATAGAAACTGAGGGAAAACTCCAACGTTATCATGTTGAAAATCAATTTAAAAAAGTTATTTATATTTTTCTATTTAAATTTGGCGTCAAAATTGATTGACCAAACTATCTTCAAATTTTACTATTTGTCCCCGTC
>BOPP01000364.1:0-11690 GCA_017312745.1 Gryllus bimaculatus | reverse complement strand
GATACATGAAATAGAAGGTGAGAAAAATAATAAACGGAGAACACATTTCTCTTGTATCTCTGCAACATATTGCCTTAGGAGACTGATTTTTCGCAAATCTACGGCCTTTTTGTATTCTCTTTCAAATGAGCATCATTTGTGAATGTCCACTTTGTTTAGGGGCACTTTTCACCGTCTTATCCGGCTATAACCTCTACAAGCATTGATTACCCAAAGGTTCTCAGATATCACATTTCTTCCCTGCGTAGCTATCCTTTCGGGGTTAAATGGTTCATACATTATATCTTTTATTAGCGAGACTACTTCTTCATAAATTAATCAGTTTGTTCCAGTCTTCTATTTGACAGCAACATTAAAAAATGTAATAAGCTTTGAAGAACTCTGACATCGACAGGTTTTACTGTTTATTGTTTTCGAAATGTGTAATTTCGAAATAAATGACTAATTGAAAAATGTATAATGTATGTATCATTAAGAACAAAGGGCATCTTTTCCGTGTTCGTGGGATGATATTTTGCTTTGAAAGTATAACTTGTGTTCTCCCTCAAGCTTCCATTTTCTGCAATGTATTAAATCTGATGACACATCAATTGAAACATTATACTTGGCATAAACAGAATAGCTAGGTCATCCTGTTATGAACCACTTTAACATTATTAACATCCGGGATGAAAAAGCATTGATAATTTTTAAATTGCACTCTCATCACTACGAATTTTGTGATAAATGTGAATCATTCTTATTTTTAGGAAACATTACATTGGATTATTAACTCTCGAATCTAAACCAGACATCCTGGAAGAAAATCTGTTACAAATAAATATTTGTTTAATGGTTGGATTATTTTGTTTCGACTGAGGAAAAGATCATAAGGAAATAAATAAATAAATAAATAAATAAATAAATAAATAAATAAATAAATAAATAAATAAATAAATGCATACATACATAAATAAATAAATATATATAGTGAGTTATTTTGTGTGTAATAATCACCGTCCTGATTTGTACAAAGCGTTAATTGTTTCGATCTTTGCTACTACCCATCTATTTGTCAAATAGTTGTCTTCTCCCGTCACGTTCAAAAGCATATGCTTTTGGTGAATCAGTAACTACACGTATTTCTAAATATCATCGGAGAAAGAATCTTTCTTGTTTGGATACGAAAATAAAATAATGGCGCTCAACAACACAAACGTTCTCGCATTATTTGTAACTGCAGAGCAATAGTATTCTACTACACCAGCCTGAAAAGGTGTTTCCAAACAGCAAAATTATTTTCCGTACCAAAACTCGAACACAGGTCTTCAGAGTTAACTTGTTGTGCGCCTTACCACTAAGCCATGGGAACGATTTAGCACTAGGGACGACGTTTAAAAGTGTAATTCACTCAACCTAATATTTCCATCTTGGAAAAATCAGAGACAACACGAAAATGAGACCTCCGCAATTCTTTTAAGCGTTCCCCGTTTTACCGCTGGAAAAAAAATTAAAGACAAAAATTGGAGCGGTGTTTAAAGAAACCTTCTCCTTATAATTAGCTTTAATTTCTAACATAAATGATGTCAAATCTACTCGAGTTTTCTAAGTTGTACATTGTCTTTTCAAAGAGCTGACTTCCTTAAAGAAGAAAATTTGTTAAAGCAAAAATGTCTCTACAATTTTGTAGTTTTTAAATATAAACGTTTCGTAGTTTTTGAAAATCCTGGGACTTCAACGGAAACGAGATTAGCTCTAGTTATTATTATCGTCCATTTATACATACAAGGAAAAAATTTAAAGAAAAAATGTTGAGCGTTTTTAGAGGAAAATCTTTTTTAAAATTAAAAATTGCCTTTGTTACAATTTTTACTGGGATCCTTCTGGTATGATTGTGAAGTTTAGTAGTACTTGTGAGAATTGTTGCATATTGGTGTTTTATTGCAAATATTATTTTATTTGCAATATTGTTATATTTGCAAGCGATGTTGAGATGATGTAATTGTTAATATTACACGTGATAAAATCTCCTTATTATGCAAAACAATTTCTACAGTTCCGCGTGTTTCCGAGAATGAAATGGTAAACGAATAACGTATAATGTTCAGAAGAACTTAATGAAAACATTTTTTTCCTTTCCGACTGCGTAATCAATGACACAGAAGAGTAAAGATTACATGAAATGGAACTCAAAAGGAATTATAGGCTGCAGTCGATGCCTTCAGGATTGGCTGTTTGTTTTTCGAAAAAACTGAACGTCTTTGATGAAATAAGTGGTCTATTATTTAGTGCGAAACATGTGTACAACTAAACAGCGCTCGCATGTATGGATAGATTTTAAATAGGATACAACATTACGCAAAAAAATTAAAATTATCGGTTTCGATTATCTCTTTTGAATTACCCTCTTCACTTTTCGTAATGGCAGAGATAACATTATGTTCTGTTTTCTTACAGGCAAACATATATTGGGTCCTTGGTTCCTTTTCCTCAGATGGATGCATTTTTGTAGTTCATAACTAAACCACTCATCGGAAGTCTCGGTCAAGTTGTATTAGTTATTTTAATTTTACTTCCGATCCCTCTCCTTTCCATATTACATTTTAATTCTTATTTGAATTATTGTGAAACCTTTACCCCGTTGAGGCGGAAATACACAACATCATGGAAATTTATAGTTCAAAAACGTATTACCTAGAACGACTACGGGGTTTTAGTTACGGCATCTACAACGACTTACGGCGTCTGCGTTTTCTCCCATCAACCAGATACACCAGTTTAGTCACATTGTAAATGTCATGTTGTTATGAATCATGAATGATGTTATGAAATGTCATCAATATAAATAAGACATTTTGTCTTAAAGCATAATTTCTAGCTCGTATCTTTTACTATTACTTCATATATTAAATTTTAAATTGATAATTTTGCCAAAAATGACAAAATTGGATATTTTCAGTATTCTTTTACAGAAATTCTCTCTAACCTGTCTCACAAAAAGAACAGCTTTTGAAGTTTCTATGAAAGTTAATTTGATTATCCATCTGAGCTATACAAAGAGATGGCCCTTTGTTTTGCTTCTGGACAATAAAAATAAATGTAACTTCACTCGCTGCTCCCAAGATGTATGTATATCATATTTGACTCGTCATACACGATTTTAATTGTATATGTGACTCAATAAATATTATTATTATTATTATTATTATTATTATTATTATTATTATTATTATTATTATAAAGCCTAAAATACGATATAAACTGCAGCAATATTGACGAAATCAACATTGGAAATAAAAGTTCCGTACTTTGTTTTTCTATAGTTTCCTTTCAAGTCAGAAATTACACATTTTTCACGTAATCACTCAAAAACCAATGGTTTTAACGTAAAAATTCAATTTCCAGCCACTTACCACAACTGTAAAAAGTAATTGTAAATTTGATGGTTTTTGTAAAAGCGTCAAAAGAATGTGATTGTTGTTATTGACGTCGGTACACACGCGCTTAGCTCCTTAGTAACCAACCACCTAAACAATGCATTATGAGCGCGTCCATAGCTACTTCAAGAATTTTTCTAGAGTCCATAAAAATATTAATGTTCGTTAATCTTTGAATGAATATGTCTCTTTTGTCCCCCTTGTCCCATTAGTCCCTCTTGCCCCATTTGTCCCCCTTTCCATCTGAACCTTTACTCATTTTGTCCCATGGTCCCATTTTTTCCATTATCCCATTTTGTCCCACTTTGTTCCCTTGACTCATTTTGTCCCCCTGTTCCATTTTGTCACTTTTCCCCTTTTTGTCACTTTGTCCGAAAGTCCCATTGTCCCATTTTGTCATCTTGCCCCATTATCCCTTTGTAACATTTTGTTCACTTGTCCCAGTTGTTCCAAGTCCCATTTTATCCCTGTGGCCCGCATTGTCCTTGGGGCCCGTTTTCTCTCCGTGGCCCGTTTTGTCTTCGTGGCCCACATATTTTCTCGGGGCCCATTTGTATCTTTATCCCCATTGCCCATTTTGTTCTTTTCTGTCCTTTTCCCAATTTTGTTCCCATTTTTTCTTATTTTCCCATTGTCCTCTTCATCGTCCTTTCCCCGCTTTGTCGCACTTGTCCCCCTTTGTCGTTTTGCTCCTTCTGTGCACTGCGATTGTCATTTGAAAATGGTACCAAGACTCTGTACCAATAACTCTTGCTACAGAACATTCAAAGTGTTAAATGTTTATTATTTATAACTAAAAATAACAAAAAAGATTGAATGTAACACGGCCTCTATTAGTCTTTAAATTTATTTCGTCTAAAAACAGTAAAACCTTCATAGGGGAGAAGATAATCTGCGCACGTTTTCTGGAGTTTCATAATCCCTTCCCATTATTTTAAATATAAATAGTTGAAAGATGATTAAACGTTGAAGATAAATAAATAATAATAATAAAATTCAAAACAGCGCGATATTAGTAATATTTATAAAAAATAAACATTTTCGTTTTTTCTGCATTGCTAACAAAATAGTAACTCGCCCTTACCTCTGCTTTTACCATTACAAACAAAAGGAGAGTTCAACCAAACGTGCGCATAGTGAAGCTACTTTTACATCCAGAAGCAAAGCAAGGGACCATATCAGCATATTCTCAGTGGATCAGGGAAACTGGACAAAAAACAGATCGAGAGGAGGATCATTGATCCGGAAGCTGAAGTACATTATTTGTTACAATAATATTAAGTTAGAAAAATACACAATCCTATGGAGGAAATTTCCAATTCTTTGTTTCAAAAAGTGAATCAAATGTCGCTGGAAAAGATGCACAGAAACTGTCGTAAACAGTCTGAAACAATAATTAAGTTGTCACTGACCAATTCATTTGCACAAGGTAATCTGATGTAGACAACAAAATGATGCAGTGTAGCCTGCGTATTAGTCCAATAAAATCCTTGTACTTTATCTTGAAAAACAAAGGAAAAGTTTTCAGAAAAATAGCACAAAGCTGTGCATTCTCCAGTTTGAAACATTTTACGATCTCATAGGTATCTATTTTTTTCAAAAGAGGTGAATGAATGTATCAACAATTCACTAAGTTTTGCTGTTAAACAATCAATGGAGTTCACGATTGTCTCTAAAGTTGATCGGTAGGTTCTCACCCACTGTTTGAATTAAATTATTTTGTTGAAGTTTTCTTCCATTGTTTCTTCCAAAATATTTTGAATCGTCGAAATCTCGGGACATTCAGAGTACTCACTAAAAAAGCAACAAATTGGGGTGGACTGCATACTATTATATAAGCGAGCATGTTTTTCTAAGAAGACACACTTAAGTTAGAATGTTAGTAACTTCAGAGCATCAAGCATAAACTTTACGTTCTGATGAATAACACAAACATAAACAATGTGAGGTCCACTTGCACTTGCAAAAATGCACGTTATTGACCAAAGAGATGCAAACTTTGAAAAGCCAATATGTAGATAAGGATATGAAGATTTGAAATCTGTATATACTTCATTTAAATTTGCAAGAATGAGTTTCTCTTCTGTTCTTGACATTTTCTTCCAAAAATCCTCAATGTTATAATACTATTTTCTGGGCATTATTCTACCTACAGCATCTGAACAATAATATTCCCATACTTTTTTGACAGTCTCTTTGAATATTCTTGCCTTGTTTTGGGTTTGCAGAAGACAATATGCCCAGCTCTTTGACCATCTAATTGGCTTTCCACACCATGTATTACTTTACATGAAATAACTTATATATATATATATATATATATAAGTTATTTATAAGTTAAGTTATAACATATATATATATATATATATATATATATATATGTTATAACACTTTTCACAAATTGGTAAAAGTCTCTCAACACTCTCTAAACAATAAAACACACCAACAAAACACTAATGTTGCACAAATTGTAAATAATTCCATACTTTTATATGAAACCAACCCCTCTGAATTTTTTAAAATCATTGGATAAATGGAGAATAAATTCTCAGCTCACCTGGACAACATTCCAGATTTTCTTATCAAACAGTGCTCCATGTCTAGTGCAACCACTCTGTCATATTTACAATTACACTCTAAAAAAACATATATTCCCAGATATATTCAAAATGAAAAAATTAAATTAATGTTTAAAAAGGGCAATAGTTATGATCAAATGAACTACAGACCTATATCCCTGTTATTAGGATATTCAAAAATTCTGGAAAAAGCTTTTCAATGATAGACTCAAACAGTTTCTCAATGCATAAATGTCCCCACAAATGCACAACATGGCTTCAGGAGTAATAGATCCACAGACACAGCCATCTTCTCCTTTTTAAATGACATACTTGTTGCACTAACTCAGAAGGAAATTCCCATTGGCCTTTTCTTAGATTTCTCAAAAGCCTTTGACATTATTGATCATCATATACTTTTAACAAAACTAGAAATGCTAGGGATTTGAGGCATTGCGGGCCAATGGATCAAATCATATTTATCAAACCATAGTCAAATAGTCGCCCTCTAGCACACTAAAGAAAACAAAATATCCTCATACTACTCCTGCCCTCAGATGATAAATTGTGGAGTCCTGCAATGATCCAACTTAGGGCCAATTCTATTCATTATATACATAAATGGCATGCCTTTGGCTTTAACAAATAACAAAATAATTTTGTTTGCAGATGACACAAACATAATCATCGAAGCAAAAACATAACAATCATTAGCAAAAGAAACTCACAAAATATTGCATGCAGTAGTAAAATGGTTTCAAGAGAACAAACTCATTATAAATACCAGCAAGACAGTCTTTCTAAATTTCATGAATCCCTGATCTAACAAAAAACTCTCACAGCATTTGTTCATAAATATTAACCTTGTAACAAAATCTCATGAAACTACCTTCCTCGGTCTAACAATTCAAGAAAACCCAAAATGAAATGCTCACAGCTCATATCTTAACAATGAGCTCACCAAATCTTGCTATGCCTTATACAACTGATCAGCCTAAACCATCATTAAAATAATGACATCTGAGAACTCATGTTTAAAATGTAACAAGGTCAATATTTAAACATGTAATGGACTTTTCTTACACGATTCAGAATTAAAACAAAATTTGTGTTAACAAAATGTTTCTTGCATCAGTTGATTTCTATATTATTCTTGTCTAGTGATCTCAATTTGCATTTCGATATTACATAAAAAGGTATTATTAAATTTGTTAAAAGGAAACAGAGTATAATTATTGATCAATTAAAGGTAATCAATTTTTTTAAATTGAATATTTATTAAGTTAGAAAATTCATTGTTCCTAATAATTTGAATGCTGTTTTGCAGCGGAAAACACTCAAAGGCTTTGGAACTATGCATCGAACTTCCATATTCTGAGGAAACTAACATAGAATTTTAAAATTATGTAAATCTTACGTTGCGTATCTGCAGCTTTTAATTGCAGTGAATATTTCAAATTATTCAAAGAATAAAAATAGTACCTCTTCAACCGATGTCTTCCTGGTATTTTTCTCAGAAATAAATACTCCATATTGTAACTAGAGAACATGTACATCACATAAAGAGGTATCATTTTTTCTCCATAAAAAACAAACAAGGTCTGAATACCAAGATATATTGATTTTGATATGACAAGAGATTGCATGAAATTCTTGGATGCAAGATAATGTAAGAATTGTAATGAACACATCTCACTTAATTATATTTATAGAATTTGAAACTAAATAAATGAAGTTATTCATATTTTCTACTTTACTGGTTAACAAGACTATATCATCAATAAAATGACAACTGCTCTGTACCCATGGTTAAAATGTAAACAAATCTATTGACTAAACAATTAATATATTCTAGCTTTAATTGATTCTGAACAAGCTAATAAAACATGTTGTTGCCATAGAAATCAATTAATTCCCATATGCATTCTCGTCTGATAACCACAATTAGCTTTTCAATATTATTTAAAAAGGAATTTTTAATTTGTTCATCAGAGTAAGAATACAGAAGGAGAATAGAAGGATACAATTAAAAAATTTTAAGAAATGAAAAAACTGTTTCATTAAACTGAATATTTATTATTACTTTCAGTCATTTTAACAAAAACAAAGAAAGCCATCGGAAAGTAAAGAGTAATCATTGATTGTAATACACTCCTTAGTGATCTGAAATTTCTTCTTTTGCTGCTAAAATATACTAAGCTGTGGCATGGAATTGTCATTTTCTGAGAAAATTTACACAGAATTTCAAAACTTTATAAATAATGTATTGATTAGCATCACCATTCTGTTGTAAACATTTTCAGAATCTTATAAAAAACATAAATAGTACCATACTACTTGAAGCAATGATATGAAAATACTAAATTAAAAACGAGAGCCTCAATTCTAAGATATACTGATATTGCTAGTACAAGCAGCTGTACAAAATTCTTTCCATTCATTATAATGTAAGAATTGTAATGAGCAGATCACACTCAATAATTTATCATTTTCACACTCATGCGCGTTTACTATATTAAAGAAAGAAGATAGCGGTGTTTCAGAAGGCATAAAATATTTTTTCTACAGAGATATACTGTATAAGCTATTTTGAAAGGCTTAATCCCAAGCACATTTTTATAATAACATGCTTCTAAATTTTAATTGGTACAGAATTGGAGATCGTTAATAGTTTGGACAGATGCATAAGTGAAAAAAATTTTAAAGTACTCTCTTAGATATAAAGAAAATGGAATAGAAAAGAAAAGTAGTGGATAATTGTATTTTCATTATGCCCAGTGTAGCTATAATAACAAGTTTAGGAAATAATTTAAGCAGATCAAAACACTATTTTATACTATTTAAATAGAAAAGGAGGGTTTCAAGTTACAACATCAATTTTTGTAATTTCTATGTACACTGTCATTATCCAATAATTTTACTAAAAAAAGGAGATTTGGAAATGCAGAACTTTCTCTTGTGATTCCGTTGACATAACTATTTGTATATTTTAAACATTTGCAAAATTTCATAGCAGTCAATGCATATTTTTGTAGAATCTTCTGCTCGAGTTTTTATATTCTGTCATCCTACAACCGTAATTACCCTAACACTTTGTCAAGTGGGAAATAAACCACAAGGACCTAGTCGACATTCACTTTCCACAAAATTGCACCGCGATTCTTAGGTGATTTGGCCTCTTCTGGAGCAGTGGCGGTGTACGACGCAAGACGAGCTGCCAAGAAAGTCGCGCCAGTGGAGTTAGCTCGGAGGGCGGCGATGAAGTCGGGGGATGGTTCAGTGGTGGTAGTTTTGGAGGTATCTCCATCATCGATGGGGTCGCTCGATTTATAATTGACACCTGTTGAAGTGTCGTTGAAGACCGGATCAGAAGCAAGACTTTCGTTTTTAAAGTCACCGACAGCCATATTCGTTGTCACACCGGCTGTAGAAACATGAACTCTTACGAGCTCTGGTGCAGGCATCATGTTGTAGAAGTCTCCAGTCCCGCTGTAGTTCTTCAGTGATGCTATTTGGTCTTCTTCTGCCCCAACAAATTCCACATTCGTATGGGATACACTTCCGTTTCCTAGGGCATCATTAAAGGCTTCTTCCCCTTGTCCCACATCCAAAGACGACATTCCAGGCCATGAATCTTTGTGAAACTGAGTAACATCAATGATGTCTAATTGCTCAGGAAATACAGCTGAGATATTAGAAGAATTTTCCACCCGGATCAGTCCCACTTTGCGGTTAGCGATTCCAAGGTTCTGTATAAAATGGCCCATCAATTCCATAACTTTCACACCGACGACTAAGCATGCGTAGAGCCAGAAGACAGCCCACAGGATTAAAATGATCTGCGTGACGCGTGGTACAGACCGATTTCTTCCTGCAGGAGGCTTCTCTTTGGCTGGCTTTCGCGGGGCAGGCGGCACCGTGTACATCTTGGAACTTCTTCGGGCGCCGGTGATGTGGCTCTCGAAGGCGAGCGACTGCTTTCCGCGTGCAGGCAGAACTGCTGACGCGGCGCTCGACCCGCATATATATACTCGCCATTCGTCGATGACGTCAGATCATGATGTCACTCGATCTCTCGCAAGTCGGGCAGTAGAACAAATGCAAAGTCTTCAATTACAAGGCGAAATACTACGAAGAAAATATAGTCTATGTCCTAAGAATTGCGCACATTTTCTTACGTAGTTAAACCACTTGTTCCACGACATTATTTGGTGCAGTTAATTGATATCTAATCTGAGTCGTATGCAGATTTTATTATTTTTTAGAGATCAAAAAATAAAACCAAATCATTTCACGCTCCTGTTTTTGCCGGCAAAGACGGTTCTGACATCAACTGATGTCTCTGCGGGGCCTCTGACCGGGAGGTAGCTAGACAACTAGGTCTGCACGAGAATTCTAGCGATCAGCTGCTCTAATTCATAGTTTTCCTATCAACATCAGGCGAATGCCGGGCAACTACTCTGACACACGGGCCACGGACCACTCGCGATTTTTTCTTCCTTCTCCTTGGTTTATCCTCACATACATACATTTTCACTCACATGCACTACACTCCCTCACTTGTTGGGATAAGTCGGGAGATGAGAGCTTGTCCCTGTTTGTGCGGTGTGACGCTGGTGGAAGGTACCTGGTTCGGGAAAATCCCGTAAGCCGACGTAGGATCTCGTCAACCAGTGAAGGAAAACCCCCTACACCTCCTGCAATAAAAACACGCACTACATTTAATGGAAATAAGCTCGTGGAATTACTAATGAATCAATTGAATGGGTGAAAGCCAGAACGATATAAGTGACATTTTGTAAATTCAGATAAATATGTTCATTTAAATGAATATTACTCTAAAGTTGTTGTGATTTGTTTCGTCATTAAAACCAATGCATTTCACATGTTCATTAACACCACAAAAATACATTGCCACTGACTAGACTAAAATAAACACGTTTTTTCTCAGAATTTATAAAATGTCACTCATACTGTTCTGCTTTTCACCCATTCAATTAATCAATCTCGCCCCCCTGGTGCCAATCTCGTTACCTCCCTATGTTATCACCCCAACAGATCGCCTTTCTAGTGCCAAATTCGCATCAACAGTCCGTCACCCTAGCGCCAAACTCTGACACATCTTGCGTAAGTTACCTGCATGGGCAGAAGTAACGAAAAGACTAGACTCCCCTTCAAGAGTTGGGAGAAACGATCACAAATGCAAAATAAAAAGTAGATGTCGGAGATCCGACGTAGGCAAATATTCATTTGTAAATCGTACGGATAAAAATTGGAATGAAATTCCTGCAACGGTCCTAGAGCCTTTTTCTGGCTCTGTTGGTGTTTTTAGAAGACGACTTAATAAGTACTTGTAGAGGATGTACTTTACTGCACAGCTCAGAATCCATAATTCAAGTGATTTGTAGATTATTATAGATAAAGTGTAGTGTAGTGCAGTGCAGAGGAAAGCTACCTTAATTAGTTACATGGCATAACCAAATAAAGATATGGTGAAAATGTAGTGTAGTGTAATGCAGTGTAGTGTAATGTAGTGAAGTGAAGTGAGAGACTGAGTGGGGAACAAATCTATGTATTTAAAGAGCTAACTTTAAAAATCCACATTGAGTTTCTATTTAAGAAAGAAATTGTATAGCTGGTTAATTTTATGTATATGTATATCTGTGAATGTTTACTAGGTGTAACTAAATATATGTTCTTCATATAAATGTAGGCA
>BOPP01000363.1:511646-582648 GCA_017312745.1 Gryllus bimaculatus | reverse complement strand
GTTCCCCCTTTGGTTTGTATTCGAGATAGTCTGAAGCCGTCTTGGTGCATTCTGGTTAGGTGTTCTAACCAATCTTCCCGTTGAGTCGATCTTCTCAGTATGGCGAGATCTGTAGTTCACGCTCTCGATTCCTCATTTCCTATGATTAGTAGTGTATATCTGCTAAGGCTCAGGAACTCATTTTGCTGCTTTCGATTATCTTTCTCTGACCTATTGAGTCCCAATTTTCGCATCCATAAGTTAGCATGGGACTGCATAGTTTTAAATTTAGTTGGGTGTCTTGCTGCTTTTCAGTGCTGCTAATATAAAACGCACAATCGGAATTTTGATCTTTATTTCTTCTTTTTGTCGCAGTATGAGAGTTAACTCCTAAATAATTAAAGTTGTTACTGTTCAATGAACTTTTTTCGTTTATCACTATCTTACATCTGATATGGTTTTCCTGGAATGCATTGTTTTTGTTTTAGAAGTTGATATCTTCAAGTTAAATATATTTTCCCTTTAACTCGAGGAATGCAGTCCTGTAGGTCGTCTTCTGAAGTATCAAAAATGGCCTGTCATCTTGCAAAGTAGAGTAGGTTTAAAATTGTAGATGCTTATTTTAAAAACGTGTGTTAGTTACTTTGCCATCTTGAATATCGATATATATATTATTATATATATATAATATAATTATTATATATATAATATATATATATATATAATAAAAAGGTCGGAGACTCGGGCCCCCTTGTTTGCTCTTGGTTGATATTCCGTTAGGTTGTCCGCTGCCCTTGTCAATACTGATAGGTTTGACACTGGCGGCCAGCTCAAACCGTAGAGAAGCAATGCGTCAGGAGAGCAACCGAAAAATCTGCCCTGCAATTTGGAGGCATAAGGTGACAGCCACCACCACAAACACTGCGTTCGCCTAACGCAAACCAGGGTGAAACGTTCCTACTTGACGAACTATCAAGAATAGCTAAAGCGACTACGGTTTAAATATTGGACGCCAACGTATCGCCTCCTTTTTGCCATGTTGGCAAAAAAGTACAATTTTTAGGCTTATTTCAGACAATTGTGTCAAGTATGTAATGCATCGACCTCCCAATTTTTTAACATATTCCGGGTATAACAACCTCATAATATTCTTCTGATACGAATTCTTGTCTAATGAGCCGGGATTGGTACTTGAGATTTTTGTTCTTCTGTTGTTCCAAAGTAAACTAAAGAATCTAAAGAATGCTCAGTTTATCCGATAACAATCAAATGTCTGTAAAGCGTTTTGAACTTTTCCTTCTTTTAGTACAAATATTTCGTTCATTAAGAGTCCTTTTTACATCATAAATGTAAGGTGCGCGAAAAAGCGCGATTTTAACGAAATTGACGTTTTGGGTCCCTGATACCGATAAGTGGTTTCTAAAAAACGTCGGTTGTCTCCGCTATCGTCTGCCGTCTGGTCATACGTTCAGACAGTTTGTGAACACTACAAGTGCTAAACATAGCATAGGTCTTTTCCAAATTGAGAACATCACTGATATTTTTTCTCGGATTCAGCGTTGCCAGCAGCTGCTGCATCGGTAGACTCATTGAGGGAGGCAGCGTGTTTGAGCGAACTACAACTACAACTAAATACTACATTCAAACAAGGGTTTCATGTTTTAAAGCGAATTAAGACATAATTTGTGCGATGAGAGAAAGTCTCAATTAAAATAATCTTCTAACTTCTAAAACGACATATCACGCGATCTGGCAGAGTCATTGCGCCGTGCATTGTCATTTTCGGGCGTCGTGCCCGCGTCCCGCGTCTGATGTGCGGTCGCAGACGGCCGCCTCCACCCGTCTTGTCGCAGCGTGGCCGTCACTATGAGGCGTCGTCAGCCTTCAGCGGCGCGCGAGCTCGGGCATGTGCCCGCTTTGCGTTACGGCGGCGCGCGGCAGCGCCTTCGCGCGCGGCAGCGGCGGGCGGCAGTGGCATCGGTCCGTGCGTGGCAGCAAGACCCGAGTGCCAAAACTCCGGTTTTTAAACTACGCTGCCGCCCGTCTGTCTCCGACGAGCGTCCAGCTCCACTAAGCAGGAGGAAGCGTTTGGCGCGCAACGCAACGCTCCTCCGATTGGCTAGGGCCATCCTGGAGTTTACTGGCGACCAGAGGTGCTTATAGAGCTAGGTATCTCATATCCATGTGAAAATTAAGTATCATAGCTACATGGGATAATAAAAAATAATGTTACAAGAAAGCGCGGTCGTGTAATTATAACAATGGAGCGTTGTCACACACAAGTCTATCAGTCGGTCATAAGTCGGGCATAAAATACACAGCCAAAGAGTGCTGCTGAACGCTTCGTAATGTGAAAGCGTAGCGCCATGGCCACGCGTGGCTGTCGGTTGAAGAGTGACTGAAAGCACGTATTGAGCTCGCATCGCGGTCACGGGAATTTGGGAGGTCTTTTGACACGTCAACGCTCGAATGCTCCGTCGAAGAAAAGGACACCGTATAAAATTCCCGCGAATAGTTGCTGTCTCACAAAGTTTAACTACTTCAGACCAATAGGGAGCCATCAAATTTGACCTACATTATTGTTTCTACATATACGGCGGCTTCCTCTTTATGAATATTTTTTAGGTGTACGTTGAAAGACATGGACATGCAATCACCTCCCTATCTCTTATCGCGCCCACCTCCTACAATGAAGGACTGTAATACCATTATTTATGCACACTTGCAATTCGTGTTTACCTTGATTGTGGAGAAGATTATTCAATAATAAACGATGAATATCTAATTAATAGGGCAGACTCGCAACGCTCTCCTCAGCAACCGTAAGCGCTTCAGGCGCAAGGATTCAATAAACATGGAAATGAGCGAAGTCGCATGAAATCAAGGTTAGGTAAGTATATGGCAATACATGAGGCAATATGCGACACCGGTGCTCGACGCGCGTTCGCGCTATCATACGCCGGCTGGGTCTGGCACTTGCCGGTGCGTTGCGGGTTGCCGTGCCGTGCGTTGCGGCGGCTTCCTCCTCTGCGGCCGACCATCACTCCCTTCTTAACCCCACTGAAATGTCTAGCTGCAAAAAAACAGCTGACATTGCATACAGACAAATAGTGGGATCATGATGATCTAATTTTGTTTGCTTCATTTTACAACCGTTTTAAGTTACTCGCGTATGTAGCCTTTTGCTCCAAACAGCTTAGCGAACAAAAGATATCATCATTTTGATTTTACAGTGCGGTAGGGGTAAAAGGTTTCTATCATTAATATAGTAAGGTCATGTAAGGTTTTAAGGTGTCGTAGCGATGGTCATAGTTTTGCTTTTTGTGTATACAATAAAATTTTTAATTGCACAATTAACTTTCACAAATTAAAGTACATTTTTAATTTGTCTTTAAAATTGTATTAAGCCAACGAAGCGTTTCACAGTGGCCGATAGACCGACTACTTGTTCTCATACGTTAATACGAGTTATATTGTGGCAGTTAACTTGTTGCTGAGTGTGCAGGATGATGTGTTCGGCGTCATTTCGTGTAGCATTATAACTATTTAAGATTCAAACATCTACTGAATAAATTATTTTTAATTACATAATTAAAAAAGGTTTTGTTACGCTTCATTGAATTAGTATGGCACGTTCCTAGATAAAAGGTAATATTTAAAAGTAGGTAAGTCATTAAGGTAAATATGAACCATTATTAGCTGTGGCACTAGTTACTCAATATTGACAGTGCCCATAACAACGGTATCATAAACATTAGTCTGATACTTTGCATGTAGATACCCAGTTCCTTTGAATAGTAGATAAGCGAAACTGAGCAAGATAATATATATCCTTTTCTCTTAACTCGTATTTCTTCCGCAACGTGCGTGATACGCAACGCATATTAATGATTTTCTCTACGAACTATTTTTACAATTGCATTTGTGATTGTTACACAATACTTGATCATTGTGATAGTAAATAAGACTATTTTAGTAAACATATATTTGGTAGATTGAATTATTAATTTTTTTTCCTTTGGTTGGCCAGCGTAATTTACTACATGAGTTACTAATTTTTTTTTTTCTTTAAATCGATGAACGTAAACCGTATATGATAGATGGATAGTAAATGTTTAATTAAAGTCATTTAAAAGTTTTGAAGTGAGATTGTGAAGTTTCTTAAACGGATGTTGTAGGTAAATAAATATCGGTAATAAGCTACGCAAACGGGAGCATTTGCACACGCACTGACGCGAATGTGCGCGTTGGGGTTCGCACGTAGAGTTTCAAGCATGTGGGGTAAGATAGCATTTCTTACATACTTTCTATACACTGTGAAAGCTATTAGAAAAGTCCATTTGTCATATTATAAGAAATAACTATTATAAAAAAAATCAATTACTAGGACCAATGGAGGCGTGAGTTTGATAGGCGACCTGGAACTTTCTGGAGCATTGCACACGGCAACCACGCGCGAATGTGCGTGTTGGGGTTCCCGGTAGATTTTCAAGCATGGAGCAAGATTGCATTTCTTAAACATACCTTGTTATAAATCATGTTGAAGCTATTAGAGAATCCATTTTTTCTATTATAGAAATAACTAGTCTATAAACAAACGTAACTGACAAAATGGAGTCGTGGTTGAATAGCGACTGAAGCATTGCACACGCACAGCAAGCGCGTGGGGTTTCCCGGGAGGGCTGCGCACGCACGCTGCCATGGCTGCACTTGCCACTAGTGCACGCAGTGCCGCGCCTCGCGAGACAGCTCGGTATTTCCATTGTGCTACTCAAAAAACAGTTTCAGTGTATGACCGGGCTCGGGAAGAAGAGGATTCTTGCGCCCTTTTCATAATTCGTGATCCCTACCCACGTCATACACTAGTTGAATTCTGAATACAGAAAAAAAATAGCAGTTTGACAAGAATGTTAACAAATATTAATGGCTCGATGAAGTATCATTGATCTTTTTTCAAGGGGACATCAGCTATATCAACTTGGACTCTTATCCCTTCATTATGTCTACGGATGAACATCTAATACTATCGATCGTCAACATTCTAAGCGATAACGAAACTGGCAACTAAACATAATTGAGTGCTGTCATTGACCACATGTTAGATACAATATTTGTTAGAGTTGGTTAAATAATCGTTAAAATATGAGTGTGTTACTTCTGCATTAGAATAAGCTACTTTGTTGCATAGCTCTATTAAATCTTACATGAATAGTAGAAATCCGGGCTAAAGTGTCCCGCAGAAACAGACATTCATTTAATTGACAGGTATTTGATAATCAACATTCTTGTTTTCCTGAAAGAACCAACATTGAAGACTTTACGATTCAACTCCGACCTCTTGTTGCCGTTAGCAAGAGCTTTCTTTCGGATATGGTGGCGGTTTTTCGGGACATGTCGAAAATTATTTTCGCATTGTTTACATCGTTGCGAGAAGTGCGAGCGTCAATTTCACTAAGACTTTGTGTTACAGTTCTACTCCGTGTTTTGTGTTTAACTGTTTAAGCCATATCGGAAAGTTGTGCATGCTTCTTCAACATTAATCCTGTTATTGAAACATTGTTTTGAACATATTAGCGATGCCCATTCAAATCTTTTCTATTATACAATTGGAAAAATTACGTTTTTGGATATCGATCCAGAGGCAGACCCCACACAAGATGGAAAGACAATCTTGAGAGCGGAACGGGCCACTAGGCCCAAACCTTGTTGCTGCTGCTGCTGATGATGATGATGATGATGATGAAGTCGCTTTAGCATATCTATTTACAGGCCAGTAAGCCTAACGACAGTGCTTTACAAAAAAAATACAGATCAAATAGCTCAGATCTTTCAACGGGAATTTAACAAATTAGGGCGGTATATGAAGGGCAACAAGGATTTCGGAAATTTTTCTCCTGTGAAAACAACTATTACAACGTGAAGAGACGCAATTGTTATAGATTTAACAAAATCATTCTATGCTGTTTGGCACGATGTACTACTTACGAAAATTGCATCTAGTGGAGTTGGCCATCGCCTAGAAGCTTGGACACGGTCAATCCTAACAAATCCGATGCAGCAATTTCGAGTCGCAGATATATAGGAGCTACGGGGAGAAACATTATATACGTCCGCTGTCCGCCAGGGAAGTGTCTTAGGGTCACTGTTATTTTTGGTTGTTATGAACGACCGTCTTGTATTAAGTCAGTAATGCGCTTATTTGCGGAAGATTGCATAATTTATCGGCGAATAGATTCGGATGAAAATATTTTCATTGTATAAAGCTATATAACTTCATTCCTGGGCGACCATATGAAAATAAATTACGTAAAAGTATATCACTAAGTTTTCTCAATCAGTAAAGAAGGTTTACTTGGAATATCGCTTGTGAGGCATAGCCATCCCACAAGTATAATTTTGTTAGTATCTAGGTGTTATATTATGCCAGAACATGGTATTCTCTTAAACGTCCTTCACGCTATCCAACAACAGAATTAAATAAAAAAGAATGGAACGGCTTTTGAGGACAGCTAATTAAACAAAATTATATCTTTCCTATATTTCACTCAAAATGGTGCAAAAAAGCTTTTAAACTTGAAAATATATCTTTAAAAAACCCGTTTCATGACATGCAAAACTATCTAAGTTCTTGTTTGTAGTTTTGAACAAAAAACCCTGCAACATTCTGTTAAACGTTTTTAACAATATCGGAATGCGGAATTCCAATTTTCGCAAAAATTGGCTGAACGGTTTAGCCGCCCGCGTTTTGCACGAGACGTTTAGCCGTCAATCAATTTTTCGATATCAAGAACTCACAAAACATGTTTCTTTGGCTGCATGTGTTAGAGGATTTTTTTTCTAAACTTTGCAACTGGATTTTTCTACTTTTTCGTTACCATGGATTTAAAAAATACTAAAAAAACAACAAAGAATTCTGCAAAACATGTAGCACACATTCTGTGAACATACAGATGACACATTTGTTCCTTTAAAAATGACAATGCCTGATTTTCTGGCGAAATTTTGTTATGGAAAAAATACGTCCAACGCTAAGGCAGTCATAGCATTGGCATTACGTGTAATGCACAATTTGTCACCGAAACGTGGCATTCATATACAATATTTTGTAAATAATTCACATCGCCTACTTCAGTTGATAATAATTTATTATTTCCGAATTTAATAATCTCCCCTAATGGTCAAAAACATAATTTTCGATCAAGCGTAATAATGCATAATATTTGATTGTGATTCTTCATATAGAATTATAAAACATATCGACGAGATAACACTGTTCACGCTCTGTTAAATTCTAGGGACAATGTCTATTTTCCGATCAGAGTTTTTCAGTTACATTTAGAACGCAATGACAATCAAAATTCCAGCAAAGAACAAGAATACCTCAAATACAAATCCAGCCACCTCCATAAAAGACATTAAAATTTCTCCTCAATATCTATAGATAAACAAATGGCTAGGCGAGAAAAAGTAGTGCTATCCAGACTTCCAAGTATAACACACCTGCTCCACAAACTACCCGCGCCCTCTGGGACTTACTAGACTTTTCTACGTCTCGCATTGCGGGCTGCGGACAGAGGAAGGATACTGCCTACATCACATCAGACTCGCGCGGCAAAACACCCATCGCGCCTCTTTCACTCTTTATATAACAGGATATTATAGGCGATTAATTAGAATTAATAATCAAGTAATTAATAGTAACCCCAAGTGAAAATAATTAGTAAATAATAGTGTTGCTTATTAATGGTTTATTATTAATGTACATATTCGACTCTCATCTTCTTCTGAATAATTGGAATAATCGCTAGGAATCTCAGTTGTCTTAATTAGATATCATACACTGGGATTTCTACTATCACATCTTATTTCCAGTATTCTCCTAGTTTCTTTTCGAGGCTGAAAATCGCAGATAAAACACACAAGGCACAGTAAGGCGGAGCGAAAACGTCGTTCCTTTTCGTGTGAGATGAAGGTTTTGGCCATGCCGTGTCGTGCTAGTTGAGCTCTAGAGAGCTCGGGCGCCAAGAAAACTTGCGGCAAGACTTGTATGTGAGTTTGAACAAACCGTGTGTCATATAGTTCACGTTTTTCCTAAATTTCAAGGTCAAAGAGAACACCTATCACCAGAGCAACAGTTTGAAGTTTTTGTTTGAAGTAGACACATACTGTGAGCTTTATGAATAGGAAATTATAAACCTTGCCATAATACTAAAATAATATAATTGATATCCTGTGGTTTTTGTAATATTAAAACAATCTCTTTGCTATTGTTAACACTGTTCTTGGAATATAAATGATGTAATATCAAATACGTATACTACCAAAAAGTTGCTAAGAACCTTGGGTTGATGTAACGATAATACACCAATATCAGTGAGAAAATCAAACTATTGAATACTATGAAAAAAATCTCTTCAAACCTTTCGCATATCAATACCGATTCTTAACCTTACTAAATCTCCTCCTAGCTGCAGAGGATCGGCAGATTTGTATGCCAGACAATATAAAATGAAACATATTTGTAAATTAAGTTTCTTCTCAAAAAAGTTTTGTATTACAAATATTTCTTTTTATTAATTGAATCATTGGATTGATCTAATTCTTCCTTTATTTTACACCGTTTAGTGCACTTAAAGTAGTAGTGTCTTGCATCCAAACAGCTTTACGAAACTAAGATATCCATCATTACTGATGTTTCCACGGTGTCCTAAAGATCAATGAGCACGTCCTTTTTATTAATGCGTTGTTATGGAGCATTTATGTGGTTGCTAAGGTGTCAGGAGCGATGTTTAGTAATACTGCTTTCGTGTATACATTTAAAAAATGTTCATTCAATTATCTTCACACATTAAGATTACTTTTTTAATGATGTCTTTAAAACATTTGTAATTTTTAGCCAACGAAAGTTTCTATATTGGCCGATGAACCTAGTACCTGGTTCCAGTATCTGGCCAATGAACCTAACGGGTTGCTGAGGTGTGAGGATTGAAGTTTGGTTTAGCTTCATTTAAACATCAATCCTCACATCTCCTCACAATCATCAATCATCGATCAATCAATCACAATTATAATAATCACAATCTAGGTTTAAACGTTGACTTTAATATCTATTAATATTTTAAAGCAAGGCTTTATAACGTATTGCTAACGAATTATTACAGAAACGTACTAGATACCAAATATATGAAATTCGTAATTAAATATGAAGCATCATTTCCTGCACCTAATATACCAAATATTGACACCATAACGTATTAATAACCTGCCTGATACTTTTGGAAGCACAGTACGCCATAGAAACACAGATAATGAAATTGAAGCACACCATATGAACTCATTGTAAACAATACGATACAACCTGAGTTAAATAGCTTGTATACCTGGTAGCATGTAGTAACCGCAAAGGGAACACCATGGTCCTTCTATCGAAAGCGAACAAATTAAAAGTCTCTCGTCAGCAGAGATAACGTTCCGCCACAATTCTTTATCCAAAAAGTTTCTTAGCAAACTCTACTTTTCCGTGGGTACCTTGTACCTGACCTTGCACGTGGCGGTTCGACCGTGAAAATTCGTTCTGCACAGTATTCTTGTCACCGTTTCGGGATGCACGATCTTTCCCACTGTTGCTTCTACTTCCGATGCCATTAGCGGAGCTGTCAACATTGGTTTTTTCCTCGCCTTTTGCACGAAGTTCATTTCCTCTCGTATAGCAAACGGTCTTGCTCGGCCTGAATGCGTGCGATAGTCCAGCCTGTCTTCACCTCAGAAGCGTCTAATCACATCCTTCACCGCGGCCTTCATCTGCATAGTTTCGGCAATTCGGTAGCCGCTACTTCCTTTGGTACGGTAAAAAAACCAACTGACGGAAATAAAAAATAATATTCCTTCCTCAGCAATCCATTCTTTTCATGAGCGTTTCGCAACGAACTAGAATTGGACTTGGAATCGAATCCTATTCATATTCATTTGAATTGTTATTTACTGCACGTTCTACATAGTATTGTTACAATTTCGGGATGAACATTCAGTGCTACTGTCGCTTCTACTTTCACTAATGTTAACATAAAATTCTTTAAAGAAAGCATGGGACACAGTTTACAATGCTATTGACACAAGTGAAAAATATAACATATTTTTCTCAAAGCATTCATTTCACTTTAACGCATGCTTTTCTCTCAAAAAGAGAAACTGTAATACTTGGATCACACAAGGAATTTAGAACATCGTGTGAAAACACGTACGCTTTATTTTATCATCATTACGTACCCCTCGGTTTCCATGTCTATTTCCGAGAATACAAAAGAATTTCAAGGAAAATAGTAGTTCAGGCAGAAGTAAAGAAAAAGAATCTGGATATTTTGAACGCAAATAGAAAAACTAAAGCAATGTGAAATTTATTAAAAAATACGAGAGAATTTTTTAAATGATAATAAAAGAGAAGCAAGTAATCCGAAAAAAGTGGCTAATCTCTTCAATCAACACATTTCTAGAATTGCGGATATAGTCACAAAGGGACTAAAAAAAATCAACATCATTCCCTTCCAAAAAATTTTTGACACTATTCATTTCCGTGACTACTTGTAACGAAATCCTGAAATGTTGTCACATTTTCCTCGTAATGAGGGTTCCCTCAGCCCAGGTAAGATAAGCAATGTTCATCGAATTCTCTTTGGAGGGCAATAGAAAAATTTTACGTATCAGTAAAAAATCAAGATTTATTCATTAGAATGCACTGGCCCTTCTGGTCCATATAAACTCATACACATAAATGTGGTCTGAAGAACTCTGCAGACTGCGGCCTGGTGAAGTTCGCCCGCGCACGAGCCAGGCAACAGGCTGAAGTGGAGCCCACAATAAGCGGGCTAGTTCTTGTGGGAGACGTTAATGTGACTCTCACACATTAGGGGAGTGTGAGGAAGCAAGACTCTATTGACGCAACACCGCGGACAGTTCAGTGCCTCGGGAACCAGTAAAGTTTGAACTTAACTGAGAATAAAGATGTTTACCAAGGATTGATTTGCTCCAATTACCGCACGCTTTGAAATAAAAATTGTGATAAATTTCAAATGTCCGCCAATAGGACTTTAATTGCGAAAAGGCAGAAATGTCGTACAGTACAGCGTGCTACACAGGGCCCTATAACTCCCATATAACGTGATGGAGACCATTACGGTGGCGCGCTCTGCTGCATTACCTTTTTTACAGGAACTAAACCTCGCACTGCTGCCGACGATCATTTAAACGTGCGTGGCTGCTGCGTGAGTTCGCGGGTCGCAAGCAGGCCCATGATGTTAAAAAAGATAACGCCTATGTTCGTGCTTTCTTCAGAGGTTTCGTGTAGATTATGAATAATTGAACATTTAGAAGACTTATCGTATTTCTCAGCAATTAGATAATTTGTAAGTGGGAAAGTTCGTGAGCCTAACCTGCAGCTGCACCCGGCGACATTAGCGCTTCCTATACTAGCACCCTCGAGCTCTGTCTCCGGTTTTGATGGAGAGTGGAAGCGCATGGTACTACACTGCTGAAGCTTACATAGTAACTGAATAGCACTTCGGCTGGAGGGAGCTCGGCTTGAGCTTGTAAGGGTGGGGATGCACTTCGACCAATGGAGACGGTGAGTTTGAATAGCGCCTGGAACTTTCTGGGGGCATTTGCACACGGCACAACGCGAATGTTCGAGTTGGGGGTTCCCACGTTGATTTTTCAAGCATATGGGGTAAGATTTGCATTTCATAATCAGGTCTTCTTATTAAACATTGTTGAACTATTAGAGAAGTCCATTTTTTCTATTATAAAATATACTATTATAAAAAAATCAAACGTTCCTGGACCAATGGAGTCGGTGGGTTTGAATAGCGACTGGAGCATTTGCACACGGCACCACGCAACGTGCGGGAGTTGCGCATGGGTGCAGGACCCATGGCGCTTTCATTTTAAGTCAAAAACCGTTAAAGGACTGCGTAACGGGAAGAAACGGATTCTTTGTGCCTTTTCGTAATTCTGTTATCTCTACCCTACGTCATACACTAGTTAAATTCTGAATGCAAAAAAAAATAGCGTTTTTAACAAGAATTGTTAACAAAATATTAGCTCCGATGAAGTAAAATCTTTTTTCAAGGGGAAATCAGCTATATACTTGGGCTCTTATCCCTCATTATGTCCTTCACGATGATGTGATACTTCGATCACAGCATTTGCTAAGAGTATAACGGTAACTGGACAAAGAACCTGATTGAAATGGGGTTATTGACCCAGATGTTGAGATACAATATTTGTTAGAGGTTGTTTAAAATTATACAGTCGAAATTGATAATAATACATTAAATACATCGTTAAAACATTGCTAGTGTATGTGGCATTCTGCATTGTCATTTGAGTGTGCGGCATTTCAGCATTGGAAGATAAAGTACTTTTTCCATTACGTTCTATTAAATCTTTCACATATATTTACAGTATTCGGTATGTCATACATTATTTGCCTGTTGGGTCGAAACATTAGGCTCTAAACCTTCTGGACAACAGTAGGAAAACCCGGTGCCTGCATCGCCATTACCCCTTGCATATAATATTCACTCTAAAATTATTGTATTTTATGTTTTCCCATCGAAGGATCATTTGAGAAGCCTATTCAGTCATGTCAAAATTATTATCTTACTATTAGAAAAAAACAAATTTCAAATAAAATAATTAACCCCTAACTAATAACTAACACGCACGCGGACTCAGACTCCGACCTCTTGTTTTCCCTCCCATTGCCAGTTAGCAAGATCTATTTTGTTATGGCGTTATTTATCTCTCTCGGACATATTTCTCGTACGCTTTGGTGTTACAAGTTCTACTCCCGTGTTTTGTGTTACTGTTTAAGCATATCGGGTAAGATTTGCATTTCTTCAACATATCTTATTATAAGTTATGAAGCACTGTTGAACTATTAGAGAAATCCCTAATTTTTTTCTATTATACAATGGGGAAAAATAATATTGTTTGTATATGTTGAATTGTATCATGTGTATGGTACAATTCAACAAATTGTACTGCCTGATTGTAACACAGACCACAATTCCGTAATATATTTTTCGAATTAAGAAACACAAAAAACATTAATAACAATCGAAAGTTACTTATGCAGTTTGTGTGATCTAGCAAAAAGTAAATAACAAAGTAACAAATCGTTTCTTTTTTAAAAACAATAAAACAACGTCATAAAACATTGAAAAAACTTCAGATAAATTATCAACATTTTAATTTAAATATATTAGAAAAACTTAAGACATCTAAATACTAACTCAAAAGAAAATAAATTACATATGAGGTTCATTCCAAAGAATTTCGCCTTTCAGACAGGCTGTGACCAACGTCATATGCCGCGGGGAAAAGGCTGTCGAGACAACTGTTTTATTATGGGATTGAAACCTTGATAACTCATGGAGGGGTACAGGACCATTTGCCGGGTAACAGGAAGAAAACTCGGAGCATCTTTCAGCAAACGATAGAAGCCTTACTCCATGGTGGAAAGGAGAACATATGATTCGACCATCGGCTGAGAAACTTACTTCCTTTATATGACCTCTGTGAATGTTCAGCTCTTGGATAAAGTGAGTTAACCTTGGGCTGTTCTGGGGAACGGACACACTGGTCGGTGCGATTTGTCGCGAGAAATTCCTCCCACAAGCGTCGGGGGGAGCTCCCTCTCGTTGCTGCCTCTCCTGCATCCGCTCCCGTGAATCTTCACTCGCTCTGTGGTCTCTGCCACTGTACCGTCCTGCTCTCGTGACGTCATGGTCTGTATGAAGGCCTCTACGCCGCACTACACCTTGGGCGCTTGCATGCGTGGATGTCCCAGCGACTGCTTCTCCCGGCTGCCCCGCCGGCAACTCACTCCGCCACCTCCATGGCATGGCTCCCCCCGGGGCTGCACCGGTGGCTGAGGACCACAGGGATGTGAAAGAGGCAGGTTGGGTGCTGGGTGAGGAAGAAGCGCCGCTTTCGTCCTCCCCACGTCCTCCAGCTGCTTCCTTAAAGTCTCCTCCAACAGCTGAGGGCGGTCGGACGCTGACTGAGACAGTAGTGCCACTGGGCCCCGCGATCTCGCCAGCACTGCATTCTCCCGTGGAATCTCCTGTAGCATCTCCTCCTGTCTCGCGGACGAAGGTCGACCAGACTGAGGGGGGAGGATGATGAGGACCGAGCGAGCAAGAATCGGCGCCCTCGGCGAATCCTCCAGTGGCTTCCGGGAAGGGTCCTCCAGCGGCCGAGGGCGTGCAGGGCTGCGGGGCGGAGGCTGAGGACGCAGCACCGCTGGACCGCGCGAACCCACCTGCACCAGATGCTCCCGCAGCATCCCCTGCTGCATTCCGGGCCCTGGCCACGCTGTCCGCGTGAGGAGCCGCGTCGAGAGTGTGTGGGTGGCCTGCCGCCAGCATGCCTTCCATTTCGGCGGACGGAGACCAGGCACTTCTGCCCGGTGACGCGCCTAATGGCTCTGGGGTTGCATCAGCTGCCACGGACGAGTAGCGTTGCATCCAGCTATAGGTTCTACGCAATATTCCCACGCGCTGATGCCGAGATGACGAGTCGCTGGACTCACTGGCGTCGTCCTCGAACATCAAACTGCCGCCGTCAGCAGAATCGGACGACAGGTCGCTCTCTAATTCGCCGCCGGACAAACAAGTGACATCCGACGCGTTGTCGTCCGCGTCGTCTTCGGGGCCAGACTCGTCCTCTGAAGAAGGCATATCTTGGATATCGTGGACACACGTCCATTCTGACTCGTTGTTGAGAGCTAAGTTGCGGCTAACCGTGCACCATCCTTGCGGATGTAGCTCCAACGATGAGATAATTTCGGCCTTGTCAGATTTTGGGAAGTCTGAAATTATTGTAGCTCGGTTGCGTTTGCGGGAGCTTGAAAACAAATAGGCATATCGACGGGGGGAGGGCAATGGTAAGCCGGTCTTTTGCATAACTCTATAAAGATTAGGTCTAAATCCGTCATAGTCATCCGCCAGAGTGGATAAAACGAGATTGTTCACTACTAGGAGGTATCCGTCCATTGTAGAAATTATTAGTTTCGACGCGTCAGGAGTTAAACGCATGCGAGTCAGTCCGCCAAAACGGAGAATTAAATTTCTAGCCTCGTCGTTTTCTCCGAAGTAGTTCATTTGCCAAGCAAATATCTGTCCGTCGAAACCACTAGATAGCAATAATCCATCTCTAGCTGAAAATTCAAGGTTGCGCACGTGGTTCCTGTGTCCGCGCAGGGTTCGAACGGATGACTTCAGATTCCTTGCATCCCAAAGAAGTACCCTTTTGTCATTGCCACATGTGCCGAATAAGTGATCGCGGATGAACCTCACGTGCCCTATGGGTGATATATGGGCATTATACACTACGGCTACAGTTGTATGCTGATGCGAGTCTAACAGGGTAATGCGCTTGCTTTCGCCCACAGCTGCTAACATTGAGCCGTTTGGGGAGAACGCCATACTGTATATGGCGTTATAATCGCAATGTCCGTGATTGAAGGCTTGATATGGTTTCATAGTAAAGTATAAACTTTTGTAAATGCTATCTGAGTGTCCTAAAGGTACCCTTAGACCCATTTCCCTCTTCTGAATCCACGAACGTATGCTTTCTTCTCGACGGGTCATTCTTTTCTTGGTTTGTTCCAAAGCTGAATGACCTGCAAAATCAAATATGTCTTACTGGTGATGAAGCACGAGCACAGCAAATTCAAACATGCAAAAAAGGACTACAAAGTATTTCAGACGAAACGCATTTTATTGATCTCAACCAGAAAGTAAATGAATATTGTACTACCATTGAGAAAAATTACGCTGTTCAAATCTTTTTTTTTTTTCAAATTTACAATGCAAAATGATGTGTTGAGACGTATCGAGAATTGAAATATAGTTTCTCCTGTAACTTAGACCATTAAAAGTTTGAGTTACGTAGTTTGAAGTCCGGAGAGCCACACCAGCGGCCGGCTGCTCTTATTGGTAGTTTTCTCTTCTTGTGAATGCCATGCGAATGCCGAAGGGGATCCTAAGAATCGAGCCACAAGCCGCGCGCGTTCCTTTCTTTCCGATTTTGGTTCCCTCTCTCCCCTTCTGCACTCGCACTTCTACGGTTTTATACCCTTCTCTCCACCGCATCGGGAGAGCAGTGGGCAGGCTAGAGGTTGTCCTGAGGGTGACCCACCGGAAGACGCATCAGGAGGGGAAATTACCTGCACAAGACGCGTGGGCAGACGGCGGCTCTCGCCCCAACGGCTGCCTCCGCGGGGATTTTAACTCGAGAGCCGGCGACTGCCCACGAGAGAGCTGCGGGAGGGGAGTAATTGGGGTGGGAGAAGCCTGACGCTGCACCGCGGGAACAACGCGTAGATTGAATCCGTGGACGGCTGATGCAATAATTTAAAATGTGAAATTATTAGCCCACTTATTGAAATGAGTAAAGCCCTTTATTTGTAACTACAGGGCCGTAATTCATCATTTGTTTTTCCCTGTGTTTGGAAATTATCGATTTTTTTTGGATTTTTTGTTTTTGTTTATGCTCATTGTGATTTGTGTGGATACTGGACACTAAACAATATTTGAATGCAATGGTCTTTGAAGTTATTATTTAATTATAACTAACAAAAATTTACTATTTCATTGTAGGTTTTCGTGTACGTTTATAATCGCCAAATGAAGGAAGAATGAAGAGTATCAAAAGGGAGGGAGTATCAAAATACTAGCATATGACACATTATTGTATTAAAATTCTTATGTTTCATCCATTGCGACAAGAAAAATATATTGTAATATTACTTGCCCCATTACACGCTGTTGAGGGAAAACTGCACTTCGATATCATGGTCCGTTTAGAAGTCAAGGGGGTGGCACGTAGTGAAACCGCGGACGCTCTCTCTCTCCCTCTCTCTCTCCCTCTCTCTCTCCCTCTCTCTCTCCCTCTCTCTCCCCCTCCCTCCTTCTACCTCTCTCTTTCTGTTTCTTCCTCTTCCTCTCTCTCCTTCTCTCTTTCTTCTTTCTCTCTCTCTCTCTCTCTCTCTCTCTCTCTCTTTCCTTGACATTCTTTACTACACTCTACTATATTAATGGCGAATTATATATTAAAGTTTTATGGATATAGCAGCACATTTGTGCACCATTTTCCCACATAATGCAACTGAGTAAAAGATATCAATGAGCAAACCTCCCTTACGTTATGTTAGGGATGATCAGTAGAAAATTGTGGGTATTGGTAAATAGAATGCAAAGGGCTTATTCTTTTTACACGATGTCATAACGATTTTGAATAGGTAACATTCATTATTCTATATTGGAAGTACGTAATGTACCCTTGTCAGATATTAGAGCAGAAAGTCATTTTTCAAAGTCATAGATCATTTTTTTAAGAATAAGATTGATTTAATGGCATTCAATTAATCATAGTTAATGAAAAAAAATATGTAAATTTTATCATCAACTACAAACAATTCAATAATACAATATGTACTTATCAGCTCTATAAATTTGTGATTACCTACAAGCAATTAAAATCCTTGGGTCCAAATCAAATACGTATCTCTCATTCATTTTAGGCTCATCAGTCGCATTGCCATCTATCGACAACAAGCATTTCCAATATGATACAAAAGCCAATGTTACTTTCTCTGTATGTATGTCCGTCGTTTTCTCGCCAATTGGTCCTTGAGTGAATGAGTCTCATCCCCACACTTCCCACATCTCCTCATTTGCACTCGAGTGTATTTTGCGCGGCCCCCGGGGTTGGTGAAAGTGCAATTGCAAGTGCAGGGCTCTCTAGCAGGAACGCCGCCATCTCCCGAAATATAACATGCTCCACAAGTGCATTTACACTACATAATTATCATAGCATTTTTCGTGTTAAAAATCATAAAAAATATCAATCGTATATATTTTGCTAACATTGACAAATGAGAGCCGTCAATTCATTTGTCGGTATCAATGATCCACAAAACAGATATCCTGGCTATACCGCGTGTTAGAGCATTCTTTTCTTAATGTAGCAACTGAATTTTTTTACTTTTTGTTATCAGGGCTCCCAAATTTTACCCCCAAGGAAGTTTTGCAAAATCTCAAAGCCTTGACTCGAGTCAGATGAACAAGGGTTTCTCCAATTTGGAAAAAAATCCTATGTATGCTTTAGGTGCTAGTGGTGTTCAAAAACTGTCGGACGGACAGATGAACCGGTGGAAAGACAGACGGACATCTTAATCGACATATCCAAGCTTTCCACAGAACATGGCATCAGGTACTAGTATACAAAATAAAAAAATAGGAACCCCTTATTACACCCCTCAATCATCCCGAGTTTTCTAACCAAGAGAACATTTCCAGCTACCGTCATTAACCACCACCTCAAGAAAATATGTGCAGGCCTTCCCAAAGGATCACAATTATTCCCCATACACTTTATTATCTGTGTGGTCGACTTAAATATAATACATTCAATAAAAATTGCCCATTTTGCTGACGACACGGCGCTATTTACTTGAGGACACAACCTCCCCAAATTATGTAATACAATGCAACTATATTCCTAATCTAATCCATAGCCGGGGAGCTAAACTAAAAAACAAACTTCACCTATAAAAAACCGCTACCTAAATATGTATGCGCAGACCGTACACTTCTCCCTCTCCCCTGATCTTAAACGACGAACCAATAACATAACACATAAAACACAAAACTTAACCAGAAAAAACCTCCTTCAAACCAATGTTAATCAAGCAAAAATAAAATTACTACAACTAAATGCGCTAAAAGTGAGATACAATGCACAAGAGCCACTTCTGATTATAATGTTACACTTATCAATGAAATAGTCAACAAGAGAATTAATTTAAAAAAATGTAGTCTAAGTTTAATAAAATTACATTGGAACTTTAAAGCTGTGCAGTAAATCAGTTGTTTGTAAACCTAAATTATTCTATTATGCCTTTCAATATTACTGTACTTTATTAATTACGAATCATATACCAATAATAAACAGAAATTGTAACTGCACACATCTTAAGAAAGCCCGACGCCGTAGTTAGGACCAACGCTTTGACATAGTTTATTTAGTGATTACGGGCACACCAACTACATGGGTCATTGATCTCGTAAGTGTAACGCATGAATTTTACTACCGATGTAGCGATCAACTTTTTCCCGCTGTATGGCTAATTCCGGCGCCGACCTACCATCGGCTAGCGAGGTTTTCCCGAACCAGGAATCTCCCACAAGCAGGGCAGCGCTTTAGCCGAGACAAGCTCTTAGCTCCCGACGGATCTCCCGGCATGTGTGATAGTGTAGTACATGTTTGTGTCAGTGTGTATATAAAGGGTGATAAATGGATTTGAAAGAGGAAGGTGAGGTCGCGCGCGATCCGTGGCCCGTTCGTATGGGTACTGCCCCGGCAATCCCCAGGTGTTGATCGGAGAAATCACGGAAAACAACTAATCAGAGCAGTCGACTGCTGGCATTCTCCTCCAGACACTGAATTTGATCTAGCCAACAAGTTAGTGTCGAAAATCTTGGCACAATCGGGACTCGAACCTAAAGCTTTCCGGTCAGAGAGACTGCAGTAACATCAGTTGATGCCCTGAGCTATCTCTCACGGTAATGCTATGACATGTTTTCATTACAAATGCAGTAATAAAATTTTTAAAACCTTTGAATCCCTGAAGTGGCTCACAATATTATTGGGACGGACGATGTATTAAAGGCAAGATGCGCTTTATTATTGCAGCATTAGTGCTTCCTTCTACCAGCGTATCATTGAGGTAATTACGTCTCTCGGACAAAGCTACGGTATGTTAAAAATTGGTATCCGACCGAAACTGAGAAGGAAGTTAGAAGTTATTGCATAGAGCATCGCAAAATCCGACGTCAACAAAATTATTTGGATTTCTTAGTGTAGTATTTATCCAACAGAAAGCAGTAATTAACAATTCAACTGAAAATGAATAGGATTCGATTCCAGTTTCAATTCTAGTTCGTGCGAAACAATCGCGAAAACAACGGATCGCCGAGGAAAATATTATTTTTGTTCTTTGTCAGATGCTTTTCTACATTCCACAGAAAAAAGCTGCAAACGAATTGCAGAAACGTTGCAGATGAAGTCCGCGGGTTGGGATGTGTTTAGACGCTTCCGAGATGAAAACAGACTGGACTATCGCCCACATTCAAGCTGACCAAAAGCGTTTACTATACGCGAGGAAATGTACATTGTAAGAAAGGCGAGAAAAAAATACAATGTTAACAGCTCCGCAAATAGCATCAGAAGTAGAAGCGACAGTGTCAAAGAACGTGCATCAGGAAATGGTGACAAGAATACAGTGTAGAACGAATTTTCAAGGGCGAACCGCCACGTGCAATGTGAACCAGCCGACAAGTAATGATCGATAACAAACTCCTTTTCAAATATAAAGGATTGTGGCGGATCGTTATCTTTGCTGACTAGAGACTTTCAATTTGTTCGCTTTCGATAGAAGGACCATGGTGTAGTGGCAACTAAAAGAAGAGCAAGAATTTGAAACCCACAGTGAAACACGGGGGTAGAAATGTGATGGTGTGCGGGTGTATGGCAGCAAATGTTGTCGGTGAAATAGAATATATTGATATGAGAAATCTAAAAAAGTGCGGAAAATTTGTACATTGCCGGAGTTTTTCCGTTTTCACCATGACCCAAAACTTACGGCGTCTTTGGAGAAGTTGTGGTTACTTTTGAATTGCCCAAAATTTTTGCATCTTCCACCTCAGAGAAAGAAGTTGATCCCAATTGAATCGCTTATTTCATTAACCCTCCAAACGCTGTCATGATCCAAAATTCATGGCGCCCTTGGGAAAATTGTGATTTGTTTAAAATATCCGAAAATGTTGTATTCTTTATCTCTGAGTTTATCCTAATTGAGAATTTTTGGTCAGAGGTAGACAGAGAATTACGAAAACGTTGGTAATACTCTGTCTACCTCTGATCGAGGGGAAGAGAGATTGATCGAGGGGAAGAAAAAATTTCCGGCACCACTCACCCAAAAAGTTTTGAAAATATTTCAGTCCGATGAAAGGAACTAATCAAAATTAAAAGTATAAGCACAAAATATTAATTTTGATTTAGTGTCCTAGTATTTGTAGGCATCGTCCCAATAATTTTGTTGACATTATATTGACCTTATTGTTTTTGTATGCTCTGACAAATATAATTTTCGAATAAAGTGTTATTTATTTGTATAATGTTTCTATTTTGGCTTGTTTCGTTATTCTCATTTCAGTAAATCTAGCTATTTTTGCGTCATATGACCGCTATTGTGACTATGCCTGGAAAACTCGACGCCTACCAATACTTCTGTGAGCCCATTTCTAAAACAATGTTTGTAGATACTATATAATACTATTACATAATACACTGGACACACATAATACAAACCAATTTCCAGCCGGTGAAGTATGTAATCATATATTGTACTATATAATCATCAATCAAATAATTTCTTTAATTTCTTTGAATAAATAATAGGACTACCTAAGTGAGCTCCTAAAAATATTTTGAGTTGTGAAAGCAGGATAATTAAGGATACTATTATAGAAATGATATATTGTGTGAAACGATTGAATGAACAATGATAATATTCTAATATGTGTATATGATATGTGTATATTATATGCTACACATACGCAAAACACACGTGATTCATTTTATGAACTCATTCAAATCGCTCTTACTACAGGAAAAATCTTGACAATTCACGACAGATAATAAGTCATTCTATAAGGAACCTGAGGAACTGAGCCTCTCTGGAGGCCACTACATGCAGCCGATCAAACAAGCTTTCACTACGCGTATTCTCCATTCTACGAGGCAAACAAGCGATTTAACTCAACAGCAGGTGGTACACTACTTTAGTTTTAGTAAGATCTAGTGTTAATAACATTTCGCATTTAGAAAGCCACGAGTGCAAATTTTGAAACATCTTCGATTGCCAAAAAATGTCAGCTTCACTAATTATGAACGTACATTATGAAAAACACTCCATACCTTCAAATGTCTGCCTCGTTGTATTCCTTTGCGGCATTGGAGAGGAAGCAACTCCGAAGGCAGGCAGAACGTATGCTTCTATCCTCAGACTTTTCCAAGAAATGGAACTTCGTCGGGACACACTCACAAAATATTACGAGGTCCTTCCTTACATGAAAAGTATTAGAAATTTTATTCGACGTCTTAATCACACTTTTGATCAGCGCAAAGAGCACAAAATAAGGAGATTCAGCGAAACGAACGTATTTGGCGTTTTAAATTGCTCTAATAATGTGCAGAGGCAATGTGTTATTGAATGTATGAACCTATTGTGTACAATCGATTTAAATGATGCAATTCAACTTAATTATCTGCGTTTCCATGGTATAATGTACACTTCAATTTCATTATCTGTGTTTCCATGGTATAATGTACATCCAAGAGTATCCTATACAATGTATATTAATACGTTGTTATGGTGTCAATATTTGGTAACTAAGGTGCACGGTATTGTATTTGATATTTACCTACGAGTTTCATATATTTGGTATCTAGTACGTTTCCTTACTAATTCGTCAGCAATTAGGTACAAATCTTTCTTTAAATATATTAATGAATATTTAAGTTCATTTATTAAGCTAGGTTGTGAAGGTTAAAATGTTTACAGAAATGACGCTGAACCAACCTCACTCCTGACACCCTAGCAACCCATTAAAAGCTCAATAACAACACACTAATTTATGAGAAAACCTCTCGGTCTATCAGACACTGAAGAAAAATTCGTTGGCTTAAAATTACAAATGTTCTAAAGACATAATTAAAAAATGAACTTAATTTGTGAAGATATTTCGATATATATAGAATTTTTTGAAATGTATACACAAAAGCAGAACTACTGTACATCACTCCGGACACCTTAGTAACCCATTATATACACCATAACTACGCATAAATAAATAGGAAGTGCACTTTGACTTATTGTACACGTAGAAACATTAGTAATGATGGATATCTTAGTTTCGTAAAGCTTTTGGAGGCAAGAGGTTACTATGCTGAGTGCACTAAACGGTGTAAAATAAATGAAGCAAACACAAAAATTAGATCAATCCAATGATTCAATTATTCGAAAGAAATATTAGTAATACAAAAATCTTTTGAGAAGAAACTTACATTTACATTCTTTTTTATTTTTTTTTATTGTCTGTTATACAAATCTGTCGTTTCTCTCGAGCTAGAAGCAGATTTAGTAGTGTTAAGAATCGGTATTGACGTGCGAAAGGTTATAAAGTAATTTTCTTCAGAGATTTTTTTCTTACCTCCATCCCATCCCGACCCTTTAAAAAAAATGTATTTTCTACAGAGCATAGATAAATAAATACTTCTTCGTAGTATTCAATAATTGGTTTCCGCCCGTGATATTGATTTATTATAGTCGCATCAAACCAAACATCTCGGCGACGTTTTAGTATTTTACATATTCGTTATTTATGTTACATCAGTTATATAAACAATACAGTGTTTTTAATACCCAGGAGATTATTTTAATAACACAAAAACGTAACACCTAACCGTATTTGTATGTTAATATGCACAGGATGTCAATTATATTTTATTAAATTAATTAGAATTATAGCAAAATGTTAAAATATCCTATTGATAAAGCGTGCAGTAGGTGACCGCTTCAAATTGTTGCTATGGTGATAGGCGTTCTCTTTCATCTTGAAACTTAGGGAAAACATTAACTCTGACAAAGATTCATATGATGTACTTCAATTTCATTATCTGTGTTTCTATGGTACATCCACGAGTATTGGGCACAATGTTTATTTATTTGTTGTTATGGTGTCAATATTTGGTTACTGAGGTGCACGGTAGTATTCTTCATATTTACCTATAAGTTACATATATTTGGTATATAGTAAGTTTCCATAATAATTCGTTAGCAATAAGTTACAAAGCCTTTTTTAAAATATTAATAAATTTTAAAGTTACTTTATAAAGATAGATGGTGAACATTTAAATGTTTAAAATTCTTACAGAAATGAAGATATCCCAAATACGAGTATCAATCCTGACACCCTAGCAACACCTTAAATGCACAATAATATCGCCTTAATGTATGAAAAAAGGACTTGGTATATCGGCCACTGTAGAACCATTCGTTGGCTTAAAATTAGAAATATTTTAAAAAAATAATTAAAAAATGTACTTATTTTGTGAAGGTAATTTGATATATAAAACTTTTTTCATTGTAAACACAAAAGCTGAACTTCGAAACATCACTCCGCACACCTTAGCAACCCCATATCTGCCCCATAACAACGCATTAATAAAAGGGAAATGCTCTTTGACCTATTAAGATACCGTGGAAACATTAGTAATGGTGGACATCTTAGTTTCGTGAAGCTGTTTGGAAGCGAAAAGCTACTTCGCTGAGTGCATTAAACTGTGTAAAATAAACACAAAAATTAGATCAATCCAATGATTCAATCAAAAAAATATTAGTAATACATAAACACTCTTACGATAAACTTACAAATATGTTTAATTTTATATTGTCTGGTTTACAAATCTGTTGTTTCACTGCAGATTTAGTAGAGTTGAGAATCGATATTGACGTGCGAAATGTTATAAAGAGATTTTCTTCACAGTATTTTATTTTTTTTGTGTGCCCGTGATCTTGATTTATTATAGCCGCGTCTCTTTAGTATTTTTCATATTCGTTATTTATTTTACATCAGTTATATATACAGTACGATTTTTACAATAACAAGGAGATTATATTAATAACACAAACACTTGACACCCAATCATATTTGTATGTTAATATTCACAGGATGTCAATTATATTTTATTAAATTTATTATTATTATGGCACAATTTTATAACTTTGTGTTGGTAAAGCTAAGAGTAGGTGTCTCAAATTGCTCCGGTGATAGGCGTTTTTTTGTTCTTGAAACTTAGGGAAAACGTTCACTATATGAGACACGGTTTCTTCAAACGGACATACTAGCCGCACGACGTTTCTTGATTTCCGTGCTCCCTAAACTTAACCAGCACGACTCGGCACGGACTGGCCAAAACCTTCATCGGAACGGAACGGAACGGCAAAATTATTGCGGATACCTTCCGTTGCTTTTGAATGAATTTTGTTCTCACTTTTCGCACTTCCTTACTGTGCCGTGTTTGTTTTATTGACGTAAGAATTTTATTTTATGCCACGTAAAAAAGAGTAGATGAGTACTGCATCGTATTAAATACAACTGAGAATCCAAGCGATGATTCCAATTATTCAGAAGAAGATGAGAGTCGAATATGTACATTAATAATAAACCATTAATAAGCAACACTATTATTTACTAATTATTTTCACTTGGGGTTACTATTAATTACTTGATTATTAATTCTAATTAATCGCCTATAATATCCTGTTATATAAAGAGTGAAAGAGGCGCGATGGGTGTTTTGCCGCGCGAGTCTGATGTGATGTAGGCAGTATCCTTCCTCTGTCCGCAGCCCGCAAGGCGAGACGTAGAAAAGTCTAGTAAGTCCCAGAGGGCGCGGATAGTTTGTGGAGCAGGTGTGTTTTACTAGGAAGTCTGGATAGCACTACTTGTTCTCGCCTAGTCGTTTCTTTATCTATAGATATTGAGAAGAAGTTTTAATGCATTTTATGGAGGTGGCTGGATTTGTATTTGGTCCATTCTTGTTTTCATCCTCGATTTTTTTTGTCATTGTGTTGTAAATGTGTTTGAAAAACTCCGCTTGGACCTTTAGAATTTAACACAGAGAGAACAGTGTTTTCTCGTCGGTAATTTTTAAATTCTATTGAAAAATCACAACCACAAATACTATGCGCTATTACGATTCATGATAAAGTATGTTTTGGCCATTAAAACAGTGCATTAATTACGTAAAGAATAAGTTATTTTTAACTAAAGTACGCGATGTGAATTAAATACAAAACATTGTAAATGAATGCCAATTGTGCACTACACGTAATGCCTACGCTTTGACTGTGTTGGCGTTGGACTTATTTATTTTGATGAATAGTATTTTGCAAGAAAGTCAGGCATTATCATTTTTGAAAGAACATGTGGGTCTTCTGAATGTCCACAGAATGTGTGCTAAATATTCTGCAGAATTCATAGATTTTTGTAGTTTGATTAAATCCATGGTATCAAAAAAGTGGACAAATGCAGTTGCGTAATTTATAAAAGAAATGCTGTAACGCGTGTAGCAAAAAACATATATTGTGGTTTCTTGATAATGAATATTCGAATGACGGCATAACTACACCAAGTCATGTAAAACGCTAGCGGCTAAACCGTTCAGCCAATTTTCTCCGAAATTGATATTCCCCAATCGATCTAGTTGATGTCGCGGCTTTTTGCATTTGAAACTGATTTTTTTCAGTTTGGGGGGAATTTTAAATGAAGCCTCTACATTTTCCGAATTTTCAAAAAGTTCGTTTTTAATTAAATTTTGATGGTGAATATTGCGAAGAAAGTTTAAGAGAATGGAGCTGGTCTATGTTTTGTTAAAAAACTTTGATAACTCGAAATTTGTACATTTTTTTTCGGCGTATTCCTACAACTACAATTATGAATACAGAGATTTTTTCAACTAATGACACCTGTTTCTAAAAGCTAAATTTTGTAAGTAAGGTCATGTACAAGTTTTTGAAAATCTGAGGCAATTTTTAATTTTGTTTAATTGGTTTTCCACAAAAACCGTTCCATCGTTTTTTATTAAATTCTGTTTTTGGATAGCTCTCCAATTCTTTACCAATTGAATAAGGGGTCCCGCAAGGTTCGATCGTAGGTCCTATCCTCTTTCTGTTATACGTAAAAGATATGCCCTAGTCTGTTAAAAACGGAAGAACAGTTCTGTTTACCGATGTCACGAATGTTCTTGGCAAAAATGAAACAAAAAATAGTACAATTTCAGAAGTTTCAAATTGGTTTCGTACTAACAAATTAATAGTTAACGAAGGAAAAACAGTTTCAATACATTTTTGCATTTCAAATCAGCAATCGCATCCTCCATTGAAAATGAACAATATGCAATTAGCTGATATGAAGGTAACAACATTTTAAGGTCTCTCAATTCAGTCAAACCTCAAAAGGAATGTACATATAATCAAACACTAAATTGAATTTATTATGTTACGCATTCATAATTCTTTCAAATTCTGTCAGCCTTCATACAGCCCGTTGCGTGTATTTTGCAAATGTGCATTCCCGCCTGAGATATGGCATAATATTCTGGGAAAATTTATCATGTTGCACCCAAACCTTTAGATTGCAAAAGAAAATTATTCGAATAATGAAAAATTTCCATCTGCGTGACCCTTGCAAGCCTCTCTTCATTGAGCTTGGAATCTTACCATTGCCTTGCATATTTATTTACGAATCTGTAATATTAGTCAAAACTGACTTACTTAACGATGGGAACATAAATTCATACAATACTGATATTTATGATTACAACACACGTCGTAGAAATCACATCCATCAAGTGCCAGTACCAACATCTCACTACCAGAAATCCACATAGAATACATGTACGTTACTTTACAACGCAAATCTTTTCTGCTGCATAACTTTTTCTATACAATTAGAGACTATACTGATTATCAAAAAGATAAATAATGTTTATTTTAACAAAACAGAGAGAGATATATTGAATTAGTTTACATTTGTATATTGTATATTTTTAAAAAAAGGACCCCCTCTTGATCAGACTTTTGTCCAGTTTCCCTGATCCGTTGAGCAAATGCTGAGATCGTCCCTTGTTTTGCTTGTGGACGTAAATGTAGCTTCACTATGCGCACCTTTTGTTGAACTCTCCTTTTGCTTGTAGTGGTAGTAGTAGAGGTAAGGGCGAGTTACTATTTTGTTAGCAGTGCAGAAATATAATCTCCATTTTGTTTACTGTTGAAAATATTTTTTTGATAATTCTGGAACGAAAATGCTCAATTTTTCAAATGTCGCTAATTTTGCACTTTCTTTTAATTTTATTTATTTATCTTCAACTTTTACTCATCTTCCAACTATTTATAATTAAAATGATGGGAAGGGGTTCTGAAACTCGTGCACAGATTATCTTCTCCCCCATACGTCACATACAGTTTGTACTGTTTTTTGACTAAATAAATCTAAATCTTAATGTATTCGCTGATATATCATGCAATCGTCCGCAAATAAGCGTATTAATGAATTAATACAAGACGATCGCAGATGACAGCGAAAAAGAACGGAGGTCCTATGACCCTCCCGTGGCGGACACCGGACGTAATTAATTTTTTTTCCTGATAGTTCATTATCAACTTGACTTGCTGCACCCAATTTGTCAGGATCGACCGTAATCTTGCTTCTAAGTGATGGTAAACCCAGTAGATGCAGTTTTAGTAAGTAGTACATCGTTGTGAAACAAGATAGAATGATTTTGAAAAATCTATAACAATTGAGTCTGTTCACGTTGTAACATTTGTTTTCCCAGGAGAACGATTTCCGAAATCCATGTTGTCCTTCGTATAACCGCCCTCATTTGTACCATTCCCATTGAAAGGTCTCATCTATTAGATCTGCAATATTTTTTGCGAAGCACTGTCGTTATGCTCACTGGTCTGTAAATGGAAATTCTAGGGCAACATACGGTTTTAAATACTGGACCAACTAGAGCCCTGTTTGCCATCGTGAGGCAAGGTATAATTTTTTGTGCTTATTTCAGTCAATTGTGTCAAGTATGTAATCATCGGTTCCCCTCCAATTTTTAACATTTTTCTGGAGAAACTGCCAAATTCTACGGATTTATTGCACCCAATATTACGAATTCTTAGTCTAATGAACAGTTATTGTTCTTGGAATTTTTCTACTTCAGTTGTTCTGAAAGTATTGGAATTGTCCGATCCTAACCCGAGTACCGATTTCAAATGTTTATTAAAGCATTCGACTTTTCCTTTATATTTTTGAACACATTTTTCGTTTCCGTGTTTAAGAGTCGGAATAGAGTATTATATTCCATTTTTACTTTCCCTTATATGTTTGTATAGACGGAGTAAGACGCGAAATCTAGAGAATGTTATGTAATGCTGCGAAATATCGATTCCAAGATTTTAACGGAAATACACGTTTTGGGGTCCCCTGACACCGAAAAGTCGTCCGTCCGTCAGATTCGTCCGTCTGTCATTCTGTGAACATCATTAGCGCCTAAACTATACATACGATATTTTCCAAAATGGATATTACCTGGTTGAACTGGCTCGACTCGAGGCGTCGCAATTTTGAAAATCCTTCTTGAAAAGTTTTGAGTAATGAAGCCTCTTTGGTATTTCCAAAATTTTCTCAAAAATTCTCAAAATTTGTCTTTTAAATTCTTGTAAAAATATAGTAAAATAGCTTGATAAATGTGCACACGTCAGATTTTGACGGTTTTCACTTGATTTCTAAAAATTGTAAAAGATTAAATATTTTCCTAGAACTACAAAATTTAGTTTGTTTTTCCTTCATATAATATTTGATGTTCATAGTGAGTTTTTTCATTAAAATCATGTATATTTTTGTATAAACTTTTAGTTGTTTTCGCGCAATATTTCGTGCAATATTTTCAATTTAAAAAATTACAAAATAAAATTTTCTTAAAAATAGCTCAATTTTTTCTTAAAACTTTTGCTAGAGATAGTGCTAATTGCACCCTATGAGATGACATAAACGTCATATTGCTATATTTTTTGTTTGTTCAAAAATTACAATATAATTTTTTGACATGTTGTCTCTCAGGTCGTTAATATTTTTATTAGCTGCAATTTGATCACATTATTACATTTAAGAAGATGTGTGCTTTAAATGATGTATTATAAACTTTTTGGAAACTCAATAGTTGTCTGCGAAAACAGGTTCAAATTTCCGCATTTTCAGAAACGCTTTAATGCCATTTTTTCAAAAACGGCTCCAATATTTTCGTTCAGAATTTACGAACGGATAGTACTCATAGCACTCTTTAATATGACGTAAATTTCATTTTGAGAATTTTTTACGATCTCAAATGCAGTTATTATCCCATTTCTAGCAGTTTGTGAACACTATTGTATTTCCGAGTTAAGGTGCTTCAAATGACTTTTAATGAAAGTTTTTTCGAAAACTAAAACATTTTGTGGAAATAGAGCTTCAAATTTCGAAATAACAGCAGCACTTAAACCCCATTTTCTTAAAAACGGCTCCAAATTTTTTAACAAAAATTGATATTGGGAACGAGATTCTACTATTCTCTAATATTTTTGAAATAATATTTCCGTTCTACTATTAGGAAACCTAAGATTAAGAAAATTTCAAGAAATGTACTTTACCAATTATTGGAAACTGATTTTAATGTAAAAACTGTGTATGTGTATTAAGAGTGTTTTTTTCATACTAATTGATCTGTAACAGCCATTCCGGTCCTGATTTTGTCCAGTTTCGAGGATACTTTGAGCAAATACTGCAAATACCCTTGCTTGTTTCTAGTCAGTAGAGTAAATAATTCCTACAAATATCACTCACGTTCCATCACCGAGTACAAGGCCATGCACTCCCTAGGTGAAGTTTGTTGTTGTTGTTGTTGTTGTTGTTGTTCTTTTTCTTCTTCTTCCATTTCTTCTTCTTCTTCCATTTCTTCTTCTTCTTCCATTTCTTCTTCTTCTTCTTCTTCCATTTCTTCTTCTTCTTCTTCTTCTTCCATTTCTTCTTCTTCTTCCATTTCTTCTTCTTCTTCTTCTTCTTCTTCTTATTATTATTATTATTATTATTATTGTTGTTGTTTTACTACTCCTACCCCTACTACTATATTTTCTATCGAAATCTCGACTTCGCTACTTGTGTTTCAGCAGTACATAACTTCCTCTACACAATGTGTGCGAGAAAGTAGAAACTGGTACTAAGGCTAGTCGCAAAATGAGACGCGGGTCCGTGACTTGACTCTTGACGAGCTTCTGCGTACCACTGTGCTTATCGAACCCGCGCACGTTAGAGCGCAGGGTGACATGTCGCCGTTTCTGCTCGTGGGGGCCCTGCGGAGCGCAGTGTCTTGCTCGCAGTTGCCTGCGGAGATTTGCCGTGACTCTGCTGAAGGCGGAAGAAAAACTTATAGAAGCCGTGCATGTCCGTAAGGTTTTTATGAAGCACACCACGATGAGCTGTTTAATAAAGATAATGAGGTGTTTTATAAACCGTGATAACTAGAATTCTTCAGTTTCCAGAAGCTTAATTTAAGATTTTTATTTTAATTTAGCTTAATTTATATATGCAAAAAATATATGTATTTGTACACAAATCCTTGTTATATTGATAACTAAAATACTATAAAATAAATAATGACTTGCTGTAAAAACATTGCTAGTTATTCCTAGGTTCCAATAGGCCTTACGACATTGCAGCTTTTTCTGCAAATTGTTGATCAGCTCATGCACTTCTTTGAACTGATCACAGTTAAATTTAAAATAGTTCTGAAATTTGTCATCGTCAAATTCCTTAGTTACAGCAAATTCTCCACCTGTTTCTCTTTTTTCTGCACGCAATCGCTCCTTTCTTCTTTTTGTTCCAACAGATCGGCGTAAAACTATTCTAACTCGCTTTCGCAAAATGATTCAGGACTCAAATCCACTTACGTAGCGGAATTACTTAACATCTTCGTCAGCGCTTGCACCGAAGTGCTCTGCGGCCTATCTTGTGGTGATCGCCGCTGTGACTCACTCTGTCGTGAGGAATTCGGCGTGAGTCACGCTGCGACACATTTGCAACTAGCCTTAGGGCTTGTGTATTGCTGGCCAGAGAGGGCGCGGGAACGAGGGACGCCGATTTAACGTTCAGTCGCGGAAACCAGAAGCGACCCTAATACACTGCACCGATAGGGCGTTGGCAATAGGCAGGCAGCCGTGCCAGAGGCTGCTCGGGCTAGTAGGAACGAAGGCCTATTTGGATCGGGGCCCCACCTGGCGAGCACTCTTGCCGTAGGCAGTGCCGGACCTTGACAATTTTGGGTCAGGTTTGGGCCCGGAGCAATTCTGAAACGCAGCCCCTCTCCCCCACTCATCTACAGCCCATTTAGGTTCGTCCCTTTTCCCATAATTCCAATATTCCCATTTTAAGGCCGTATGGCAACTATCTTGCCGTCGATTGAATGATTTGACTTATGTTCCGGGCACCTCGATTTCTATAATTCTTAGTCCCGTTGATGTATTGAATTGAACTGATTTAATGCCTTATTTTACGTTGCGAGACTCAGGTCATTAGGCCTGCTCTTCCGCCTAACCACGCAAATTTCGCTACGCTCCTTTCACCAACTAGCAGAGAAAGGAGGTATTTCTAGCAAGTAAATCTACTAACATGGGACAGCCGGCTTTACTTCCCCTCCGAAAGAAGGCGCACGAAGGATTTTTTTCGCCCTTAAAAATCCACGGCGTCAATCGGGTTTGAACACGCCAACTTGTACAACAGTCCGAAACGCTAACCGTTACACCATCGCCGCGCGCATGTAGGGAATGTTTCAAAGGAGGTGGGTGTGTTTCTCCCTGGCAGGAGGTGCGGTCCGGCGCGACCTATTCTTCGGCTTGTGGAGTATTTCTCCTCTCCAAGTCACTCTTAGACCTGCCAAGACCTCACAAATCACCCGCGGGACGCCGATCGCCATCGGTAAACGTCCCAACTGGTCTTTTACTAGGCAGTCCGGGTGACGCCGCGTCCATGGCGTAGGTGCCGACGTTTCGGTTTCACTCATTAAGGCATCGCTCTGAGGAAGGTCGTAGAATGGCGACCGAAACTTCGGCACCTTCGCCATGGACGCGGCGTCACCTGGACAGCCTAGGAAATACTGACTCCGACCGCGGAAGCCTACGCTCTCACGTCCCAACTGGTCGCCCTACTTATATGGTACTGTATTGCATGTGGGCGTGTAAGGAGAGTACGACAAGCAAGACGAAGGAAGAACGCGAGCGGTCCGTGACCCGTTTGTTAGGGTACTTTTCCGTCATTCACCTGGTTGATCGGAGAACTCTCTGAAAACAACCGTTCAGCCGGTAGCTAGAATTCTCCCCAAAACTTTGGCAGAATTCGCCCTAGCTTCATGACTTCTGTTGAAACTCCGCCAACATCGTGACTCGAGGCGTAAGTGGTCAGACACTGCAGGGCCAACAGCTATTGCAAAGGGCCATCTCAGCCAATTTCACTTTGGGCATGGTACTAGCTTGTTATATCATTTTATTTTATCATCCTTTCATAATTCAAGTGTATTGTTGATGACCATGGTTGTAATACAGAATGACAGTTTCAAAAGCAGTTTTCTACATTCAAATATTCATAAATAAATAACTGCCATCGTGTACAATTGAAGTCACGAAAGTAAAGTCACAATCTCAGTGGAACGAAATTCAGGGTTTAGTTGATGAAAAAGAAATTGAAAGAAAGGAAATGGATGACAAAAAAGATGGGTACACATATTTAACTATTTGCTATCCTTTCCACATTGCACTAAAATACCGTAGATCGAGCACAAGAAACGCCATGAATTAAAGTCATTAAGATAAAAACAAAATTTTAAAATTGAACTTTATTTATTTGAAATCCAATGCAAGCCTATCCTGAACTCAAATAGGACATGCACTAGATTTTGTCACATATACCAGCATTGTTTACCCTTCATCAAATATACATTATACACGTTCCATGGATACCAGGCACTTTTAAATGTTCAGTGATATTTCTATGTTGAATTCAAGACATAAATATTTCACAATTTATCACAGTAAACTTAAAATAATTATGGTAACTGTAATTATGGTGAATATGGTCCATTTAACATCAAGTATTATAAACACAGTGTGTTTGAGAGATATACTTTCTTTAGTCACAATTTACTTTCAGATAAAACCAATTGCTCAACTCTATATCATAAGCAGTCTGTGCACAAGGATAGTGAAAAATTTTCAAAATTTAAAATTTTTGAGTTGGTAAAGAAATCTCTTTAGAAAATAGTATATTTTTGCTACCTAATACCATTGTCACAACGACAGTTGACAATAAAGCCGGTATATGTAGAAAAAACATTATCTTAAGCCGTGAAATAAATAGCTTTGCCAAGATTAAATATGTTATCCGGCAAATTGAAAATTTTTGGAAAGCCACTTTTCTTCTGCACCGACTTTTTGTCAGTAATATATTCATCTATTTCGTTTTTAACATTGAATTATGAGAGTATGTCTGTCTTTATATATACACTTCTGATCCGAATAAATAGGTTATTCTTAATTGAAATAATATCTTCCAATATATTTGAGATCTTGTGTAGAGCACACTACATTGATGTTCCATCAGACTCCACCTAGAAAAAAAAAGAAGAATACTGAACAAATGAAAATACCCTTGCCAATATTTTGAAAGAGAAAAAAATAGACAAAAATATGTGAGTAGCGTTGCTTACACAACATAGAGCGGAGGTACGGAAAGGAGTAAAGAACTCAAGAAAACGTACTTCTTCCCAACAAGGCTATGTTACAAAGTCATACGGCAGTTACCAAACGTAAACTAGTTTAACGTCATGCAAGACGGATGAGGTGTACAGTAGAAGCAAATTATTTTCCCGGGGCCGCTGAAGGTCGAAGGCTCACTGCTGCTGCACCGTTTCAAACCACGAACTCGTCAGTTTATGGAGAGCTCTGCCTTTGGCAACAGGTGTTTATATGTTTGTAGGCTTCCGCGGCCGGAGTCATTGGATACTTGGTTGAGTCGCGTCTGAGTCGATCGAGCTGACGTGTCGGTCATCGTGTTTTGGCCTTCTTCAGAGCAGTTGTGGCGTCATATCAGGCGCCTTGTACAAACGTGACAAAATATTAGCCACGTGCATTTCATGCTCATGGACAGCGCTGGCGGGAAGAGACGCCGGGCTGAGCAATGGCAAACTTAGGGAGCGGAAGGGAAGGGGTGCCGTGTCGTGGGTGGCCACTTGTGAACCCCGTAGACCACTTGCGGCAAACATGGGAAACCCGTGGGCAGGCTATCTGCGTAAACGTGTCGGCGGAAACAGCGAGATGACGCAGTTCCGTCAGCCGGCCAAGAAGGTAATATAAACGGACCCCGGACCTAAACTCCTGATTCTTGGGCGCGTCGGTAGAAAGTCGTGTGGGTTGTGCGCGGCGCTGCATGTTAATGCATAGGCCACCGAGGCAGGGAACTGAAGCCGGCGTGCTACGTCGAGACGGGAGGTGCGGCATACTCGCTTGTATGCTCACGTAGGCTACTGGTGCATCACACCGAATATGATATTTAATTATCGAGCCAGCGGTGGTGGTAACCAGGGAACATTCCTTCTAGTAACGGCTCAATATTGTTATTTGTAAATATTGTACATAGTATTCAGGTGTTGGAGCATTTTTATTAAAATAAATACTTAAAATTTACAAACCGTTCACGTCTGTAATGTATCCTTGCCTCGGCAAGGATGCCACACAGTATAGCTCTGAAGGAGGCCGCAACACGATGGCCAAAACGTCAGCCTAGTCGACTGAGACGCGGCTCAACCCGGACAGCCAAGTGTCCAACAAGAGTTTATAGCCCTCGCCCAGATGTGTGAGCATTAATCCTGCACTCCCGTCTGAGCTATGCTTTCCACGCGCGTTCACTTCCGTTTTCTCGCATGGAGAGGGGCACTTGTACATAGTTCTTGGGTGCACCCTGTCTCCGTGATGCTCTCGCGCAACACGACAAAGCGATTACTGCGATGCTTACGGTTCTGAGCAAGTTGCATAATAATGTCATTCAGAGTCGGTAGCGTAGAGTCGTTAAACGTGTATGGATTCATGAAAAGGGAATCGGAAGGTGATAAAAACGTTAAAATGGTTTTACGGCTACGTACTAAGAGAGATCTATTATGAGTCTTTCCGGAGAAAAGAGAATGAAGTAAATTTTCTTGACTCGCGAAAATGATATACATTTTCAACTCACAATGAAAAGGGAAGGGCGTGAAATCTGCTCTGCACATCAATGCGAATGTGATTTCTGCACTGCGAGCAATTTCTATATCACTGACAACCCCCCCCCCCCAAAAAAAAAATATTTTAATGAAACTAAGCAAATCGCGTTGCAGTGACTAATGTGTTTGGGCAAGTCAGAAGAGTGATAGCGCGCTCCTCGCCACTAGCAGTTTCCCCTTCTACTCACGAAACGAAGTGGCCGCGCTAATAAAAAAAATTTCTACTCTACAACGACCCACCAATGATGAAGGCGGATGAGACTGTGGCGGGAGAATCTTCTCCCTTGTAACGAACGTGAAGTAACTGCCTTAATTCCGTGAGATCACGGCAAATGGCAATATCAACCTGCGAATAACCTCGTATTTATAACCTCAGACTAGAGTTTCAAAGTTCGAGACCAAAATCCTGCCTTCCGGCTATGCTATTGATTGTAACTAATAAAAACGGATTACCATTTTTATTTGAACCACAAAAGTCCTCGTCCCTGCCTCTCGTTCTTCGATTTCAATCACCAATCTCGGCACAACGGAGGTACTTGTTAGGTCCCATTCACAATGCAAACTTAAACGGAAAAGTATGGTTGCCGGAAAACCCTGAAATGTGTTTTCAAGCGAGACAAGTGGCGGATGTTCCTTAAGGGCTCGAGGGGGGCACCCTCGCCAGAAAAACCAACCTCGGGAGAAGTTGCGTAATGTATTAAATTTTAAATAAATCGACTCCGTTTAATTTGTGCATTCCACCAGCGCAATGTTTGAGGACGTATTTTGTTTTATGTGTCCGCTTAAGCAAAATATTATTTTGAATGGTTTTAGAATATGCCATATCGTGAACCAACGCCAGTCCGTCCGTAGTTGGTGCGTTCGTGACAATGGAAGCTTGAGGACGGGGGGGGGGTACTGGACAGAAGCAGCGAGCTGCTATTAGTGTTTTGTTCGGCAGATTCTGCGCCTTTTAACGTGACTAAGAATACCTGGCCTTACCATTCGATTTCATTAATTACTGTTTTCTTTGCTGGAAATATTTTTTAAATTTAAATTCTTACCTTCGCGCGACCACAATTGTATCTTCTGTTACCAGCGTTAAAATTGTCTTAGACAAGGACTAAATCTCGATGCGAGCTAATCGGTTGTATTTAATGACTTAGTTTTATTCCTTCAAGAAATATTTGGAAGAGGTAAACTATATGTGTTAATTCGAACATATATACTGCCTGTGTTAATTTGCAACCCACCGACCGCCCCTGAGCGAGACCATTCACAAGGCCCTGATTTAACTGTAGACGTAAATCCGTAAACTTAGAGCTCACAAGCCCCAAGCTTTTGCGCATAGGCTTATGTCGGAATTCTACCGGATACCAATCAGAGAGCAGCATGAAAAAACAGTTGCACCACAAAATCCGCTAGAATCAAAGTGAAGGTTTATTTCAGATTGTGTTCAAGTAGTTGTCTATAGTTGTGTGGTGAACTAATTTTCAAACGATTTGGTTCACGTGTGCGAGTTATATAAGTTGTAAATTCAATGTAAGAATTTGTCCCGTTTTTCTTTTAACCAACTTAACACGGCAAATAAAATGATTACGTTCGACAAATTACTTATAGCCCACCACTTTGACAGCTACTCCGACACACAAATAATCAAAATAGAACTACAAAAGTATCCTTACACAACATTCGTTTCAAAGGACAGTATACGAGTAGTAAAAGCGATCCGACAAGGTATTCGGTCATGAAACGACGTAACGGAGAACATTCAAATTTTTGCAGTAATTTATTTAGATCTCTCACGCCTTGCGTATTAAATGTATATATCATGTTACATACGTTTCTCACTACCCCGTGTTCATTGAGAAATTCCCCTCAAAATCCCCTCACTACTCAACCCCTCCACCAATTACGAGTATTTCTCCCTCACTTGAGCGGCCCGAAGTGCTGGTTTAAACGATTTTCTCACTGTGTTCTCTACTTCGGCCCCATTGGGAACGTAGTGTGGGAACTTATAGAAAAGAAGCCATTTATGGAAAATTTTATTGACCGTATGCGTTATGGGATGAGAGAAGAGTTGATATAATTTTCAACAAAGAAGGTAAGTCTTAATATAAGTAATGCTTATTAGGTTCTGTAGCATTCATGGTCAGCATTGTTGAAGCTGAGAAGGTCGTTGGTAGTTATCGAAATGCAACAAGGAGACTATTCGTATTTATTGCCGAAAATGAGCATGCGGAAAATGGAATGGAGTCGGCGCGCGTTCCGATTTCGACTCCCCGTATTGATATAAAGAAATAAAGCTTATGAGTGTCCAAGTGATTGACAAAGGTCCTAAATTCGTATGTCAGGGATGCATTTCACATGGACTTTGACCGCCAAGGCTCTCAGAAGATTTAAAGAAATACTTGCTAATGTAATGTTAACATAATCAAAATGTATATAGTTAGGTAACAGCGTTCTATGAATAGATGTTTAACGTAATTAACAACTTTTAGTCACATTAATAAATTGCATGAACATGGGCATATTTTATGTGCCTAATTTTTTTTAGTGAAAACCTGCATGCATATTTTTCAGTTTTTAACAGCATATGAATGTGCTTCCGTATATTACATTTCGGCAATTTCTGACGCGTTCAATAGTCGAAAAATCTAAGACAATTTTTAACAATTTTGTGCAAGTCCGGGAGACAATTTTTCACACGTTGTTGGAGGAAGTGCGAATGTGGCAGGTGCGAGAAATTTAAATCGCCTCGTTCAATTATCGAGCGCCGAGATCCTTGCCGCTGTCACATTTGCTTCCTGCTCTGGGGCCCGAAAAAGGGATGATACGGCATTTGACTGGCTCGAGTGTTATTACTCACATCGTGCATCTCTCTCGGAAAATTCAACCTTAATATTAACTCTTCATTGTAGAGTGTTTGTTCCACAAAGTCAATGTGACGAAGTAAGGCTCCTCTTGAAAGAAATTCTCTTTTACAACCGTTACATTTCCAATGCAGATGTGATTTTGTTGACTGATGACATCTCCAGAGTCTGTAATGAAAATTGTTGCATTTAAAATTAGTATTAATTAGCAATTAATTAATTAATGAAAAAACAGGAACTGTGAGACGTACTGTAGGGAAAATGTATTCTGTGAACATTATTTTCTAAATTCTGAAATCCCTAACGTAACCCGTATACAAGTTGAATTCTGGATACACATGAAAATACGCGTTTTTGGCAAGAATTTGTAAGAAAATATTCGTTCCCGTGTAATAAACACCAGTTGCAAAAGCAATCCACGATCACCTTTCACCAATATCCTATCACCTCCTAATTCATTAATAAAAATCACACTTCAAGGCGTAACAACCGTTGCGTTATGTAACAAGCAACTACCACCATAATGAAGAAAGTTGTAGATTCTTACGACAGTGATGTTTTGTTACTTTATTACATACTTAACAAATCGCATAAATAAGAGATCAAAGAAAAAGAATACCCTATAATTAAATGCAACGAAAAAGCAATAAAAATTCTATATAAAAGGAAATATTTTATTATATTCTTGTAATAACACTGTAAAAAGTATAAAAAAGCAACTTAACGTGACAAAAATAAAATAGCGCGTGCAAATCTTGTATAATGTGTCTCTGAAGTTATATTTCATCAGCTGATTCAGTAGAAGCAGTAGGGTCTATCAGTGTCTGATGCCGTAAGAGTTTCCTGGCTGGTGTCTGAGAGTGTCCGTCACTGTCACTAGACGATTCATTTCCACTTCCCGGACCGACACTTACTAGTAGGTCACCAACAGCATTTTCAAGAAAGCATCCTTATCCCAGTGTTCGTTTGCTATTTTTTTGGTATGACATACGGTTTTTTTCTGTCCACTTCTTTTAGTTTCTTTGAGTAGTTTCCTGTACTCAGGTATAAGTAATTTAGAAAAATTATTTTCTGAATTTCTGTTTCTCTGGTATTTTCTTTGACTTCCACCATTTCTTTCTTTTCCACATGCCATTCCATTCTTCCTCTCCTCCTTCTCCTCCTTCTTCTTCTCCTTCTCCTTCTCCTCCTCCTTCTTCTTCTCCTGCTCCTTCTTCTTCTTCTCCTCCTCCTTCTTCTCCCTCTTCTTCTTCTCCTCCTTCTCCTTCTTCTTCTCCTCCTTCTTCTTCTCCTCCTTCTTCTTCTTCTTCTTCTTCTCCCTTTCTCCTTCTTCTTCTTCTCCCTTTCTCCTTCTTCTCCTTCTTCTCCTCCTTCTCCTTCTTCTCCTTCTTCTCCTCCTTCTTCTCCTTCTCCTTCTTCTCCTCCTTCTTCTTCTCCTTCTTCTTCTTCTCCTTCTTCTTCTTCTTCCACTTCTACTTCCTTTTCCCCATTTTTACGTTTCATTAATACAATGGCTGAATCCTGAAGTGTTGTTTCATTTCAGGGTTTTGCAGGACAGCCTTTTATTCGTATTTCCCGTGCAATAGCATGGATATATAGTGGATACATGGAGGTGTAAATACAGATATCTGTAGATATTTGGACAGCTGTATTCTTTTCTAGATTTTCTTCTTCTTCCATATCTTCTTCTTCTTCTCCTTCTTCTTCCACTTCTTCCATATCTTCTTCTTCTTCCATATCATCTTCTTCTTCTTCTTCCACTTCTTGTTCCATTTCTTCTTCTTCTTCTTCCTCCATATCTTCTTCTTTTTCTACTCCCTCGGGCATTAGACCTGTTAGTTCGTTGCGACTCATTGATCGCTCCATCTTCTTTTGGGTCTGCCAATGCTTTTCCTTTGAGGTGTGTAAAAGAGGAGTTGCTTAGGTAAATTATTATTTTCCAATCCTTAAAACAAGGTCTTTCCATTTCTTTCTATATTCTTTGATTTTGTTGGTTAGATTGTAAATTCCAAGGTTCTCCTGGATGGTCTTGTTTTTCAATCAACCTCTTCTTGCTACTCCTAGGATCGATCTTAAAAGTCTCATTTCAGTACCTAGTACTTTGTTATAGAATTTAGAATTTATAACCCATTTTTAACTTTGATTTAGGCCACAAGGCACTGCCTAAACTTTGTAAAATTTTAGAAATGTGTCTTCATAATTACCACACGGTCCTTTCAATGGTGCCATACTTGAACTTTGCTGTTGTATACAATTCATACAGAGCTCTCCGTAGATTTTCTTCCTTATCAGCAACTAAAACCTGGTTGTCTGCCAATAACAGGGTGCTAATAAAATTTGTGCCTTTGAAGTTGTCTTCAATATTAAAAAGTACAAGCTGTTGCTTCCATTTTCTTATTTTGTTGTCAAGATATATATTTAAAAGTATTGGGAAAATACAACATCCTTCTCTAACCTCTTTGTCAGTAGTTTCTTCCAAAAGGTGCCCTGATTTTAGTGTTACATTAATCCTTGTATACATATTGTGGGTACCTCTAATTAGATGTAGTGTTTTTTCTCCTTTACCCCTTTTCTCCAGTACATTCCACAATTCACTTCTACTAATGCTATCAAATGTTTTTCTGTTACCAATAAAAAGAATTCTAGGACTTCAAATTTTATTGTAGATTTTCTAGTCCATGAATTTCCAAAATTTCCCTTTTTTTTATTGTTATATTGTTTTATGATGTTTAGTCTGTGTTAGTTCTATCGTTTCATCTTTTTTTGTCAATACTGTCACTGATTTATTTAATTTCCTATTTGAGCAGTTTACTTTCAGTCCAATTATTCTGAAGGATCTAGTTCATTTCCTTAAATTTCTCATTCATTGAAGAGAGTATTCTTCCACATAGGTCTTTCATGGATCATCATTGTCATTATCAGCCATTTCTTCTAGCAATACATTATTTTACATGAATTCTCATGTAGATATGTTACTTTCTATGTACAATTACTTAATTACACATCATAATCTCATACTTTTGTATACAACAGAAATATATTTAGTATTTAATTGTGAGTGTACTTTAGTACCTATGTACCCATATTAAATATTTTATTATATATATAAATAAACAAAAAATAAAATTATTATTTTTATATGTGGAAAAAAAATAATGAATCATTTTGCTTTGTTAATTAGCATCTTATGATATTAGCTGTGCTTACTTGTATTTTTAAGGAAGAATTCATAAGACTTATTTAGCCATTAAGGTGTTTATCAATGTTATTGTAAGTCTTCTTTAGGAAAAAGTACCTATTGTACACAAGTATGACACACACACACAACCCACATCTCAATTAGGTTTTTGTCCTGTTTCCCTGATCCTTGAGCAAATGTTGATATGGCCCCTTGTTTTACTTCTGGAAATAAATGTAACTTCAAAAGCAGTTAAAAACTGTGTGTGATGTGCTGTGAGGAGAACTTTTGATGTAAATAAATTTTTTTTAAATGAAAATCAACTAGGTTTATTTATGATATGTTTGTATTGTAATATTAAATGTGTTGTAAGCATTTAAATTGTCTAGGAATATATTATAGGGGTATTGACCTAATAATATATTATGCCTCTTTTGGGCACAGTTGTTGAAGAATAGTATGCAACCAATTTAATTTCCTAGTATTACACTAATGGATATTTAATTGCATTTACAAATACTTTTTCCCTTTAAGAGTTCCCTTTTTACAAACAATTGTTTGTTGCATATCCAGCCTTGGTGATGAAAGAATACAAAGTAATTTGAATAGTCTCCACAATTTCATTCTTTCAACCTTTGCTATTTATGTAACATTTCTCTTTTAAAGTTTGAAAGTCCTGAGGGGTCCATGTTTCTGGTGCATGATCCAAGAAAGTTATTGCATAATTTCAAACTGAGTGTACGTTTGGGAAAAATAAGTCCACAGTGGAATTTTTATTGAGAATTTTTTAAGCATAACTCATTATTAAGAGTTTTAGTTTATCGTAGCCAATGTGGATTTTCCATTTTTAATTATTTCATATGAATATCCCACAAAATTTTGTTTCTGGAGCTGTTCTGATATTTTTACCATCATCTTTAGGTTGCAGCAGATGTAGGACTTATTATGTGGATTGTCAAAAGATGTAGTTGCTATTTTGTCAGTGTTTACATCTTGTTTGTTACATGAACACGAATTGTTGAATTGCTATAATAATGTTTTGGTAGTATCCATCCTAAGTCTCAGGTGCTTTGGATTTAAATATAATATTAGTAATATCCGCAAAAGGAAGATTTCTAGAATTACCCTTAGCTTATCATATCATTAACATATACTAAGAATAACAATGGACCCAGTGTTGAACTTTGCAGAAACAAATAACCCATACTTCATTAATGATTCATATGAGATGTTACTGCTTGTTTATCATTAATTATTTTGAAGATTTTATTCTACTTTTCTGCACAGTTGTTGTGTGCTTCATAGCATTCCATGTGGCCTTCATATTGTTGTTTGATTCAGCTATGCATTGAGTAGTTGCAAGCTTCTTTACAAAACTTATTTCTTAGTTGATAAATGCTCTGAATTTTTTTATAATTTTGGGAGAGCACAATACTGTTTTGTGAGAATACATAGATTTTTCATTCTTTTGCAATAAATGTTTATACCTTTCATTATCCAGATTTTGAATTTACTACATGAACTTACTTTCTTTAACCAAAGGGGGAAAGATTAATTAAAATGGAAGGATAATGTTGGAAAAATCTGTGAGGATATCATCTACTTTTGTCTTGTTCATGTCTTCAAACTGTTTCTCCTGATACCAGATGATGTACAAACCTATTTATGTTTTTATTGCCGTAGTTTCTATAGGTACGGTAGTATGCTTCATGTTCCTTTGGATGTGTGTTGTAGGAAATTAGTTGGAGTAAATTTGCTCAAACTTTGCTAAATCTTGTTTCAAAAACAAACTTCCAATATATGTGTTTAAATTTATCTACAATTATTTGATCTATGGCTGTTTTTGACTTTGGGAATTGCATATTGGAACTCTGAGGAAAGTCGATATTAAAATCTCCACTCAGTGTAATAGAGTAATTCTTTTGTTTACTCAGATGTTTAAGAATGATTGAAAAGTAAACAATAATAAAGAATCATTTAGAAAATATATTAGAAAATCACTGAGTGGAAGAGGAGAATATGAAACATGAATGACCATAAGAGTAATTTGAAAGTTATAATACCATCAAATTACACTCAGAAATGCAAACAAATCAAATACTAAAGCATGAAAGTGCAAGGAAAGCAGGGCTAATAGAAGGTTAAAATTTTTCAATGTTGAAACCACTTGCTAACAGTTACATAAAAAGCGAAAGAACATACCAAAATATGTAAAAGTGAGCAAATAATTCTTTGCACTACAAATTACAAAATTTAGGTACCAAATCAGGCAAATTACACTGGAGACTAGGACTTCAGGAACATCCTAATCAATCCTTAGTGATAAGTTTCTTGTTTTTATCTTTTTTTATATCTAAATAACAAATGTCACTTTCTGCAATTTTAATAATAACAAATAATAATAATAATAATAATAATAATAATAATAATAATAATAATAATAATAATAATAATAATATTCATTATTGTTATTATTATTATTATTATTATTATTATTATTATTATTATTATTATTATTGTTGTTATTATTATTATTAAATGTTATTATAGTTTGGTATGCAAACTAAATTTGATTCAACAAGATAAATTATTTTATTAAATTCCCTAAAAATGTTAAGTTTTCTTAAATGATCATGTCTTTTGTGCCATTTATTTTGTTTACAGAATTGAAAAATTGAAGTAATTCAAATGAGCAAAGACTTCTTTTTGAACCTGCTTCCTTTTGAACCTGAAACTAAGGATATGAAATCATGAATTGTAAACTTGCAAAAAATAAAATAGAACTGGCACAAGGACAGAAGGATTGTTTAATAGAATGACAGGAGTGTTGTTGGAATTGCTGCCATTAGAAAAAAACACATTTGTTCTTTTAAACAAAGGTATTGCATATCCTAATTGCTGTTAATCGAGAAAAATTTTTCAGGAACTTTTTACAAGACATCTGAAGTTAAGAACCAAATCACATCAGAATTGAAAGTGAAAATAATATTTGTTCTCAAGAAATTAAAATAACAGTATTATTCTGAATGCACAAAGGTAACTTACGTTGCATCACAGCTTCGAGGTGAAATATCATTTTTGTAGAGTTTTGCTCTTTCCTGCATCACATGACGTGACCCTGAAACAATTTAGTGTTATAATAAAATGATATAAATGTTACAATGGTTACACAATTAAATATTACATATTACTATTGTATATATAAATATAATCATACTATATTTTATGTAGCCTGCATATTAAACAAACATATTTATTGTCATGTATCAAGCAGATATCTCAGAGCATTTGCTTACCTATTATTTGTGTAACCAATTTCATGTTTAATGCAAAGAATATATTAATTTTGAACTCTGGTAGGAAGTAAATCTTTGAACATAAATAAAATTAGAAATATTAATGATATTGTATTAATTAATTAATTGTAATTAATGAAAATTTAAATGCGTGAAAGGGCAAAAACGTATGCGAGTCTCTACAAACGTGCTGTATTTCTATTTTAAGAATTTATCTTTGATAAGATGGTTTTAGATACAGAATTTTTCGTACGTAAAACAATATATTTTTAAATACATCCATTGCTTTCGGCCATTCGATTGAAATACCAAAACCAAAGATTGCGTTTTGCTTGTCATTATTGTGAGTAAAAGTGAAAAAGGCTCAAAAGTGGCCTATGCCCTTTAGTTCATGCATCAAAGATATATATTTTATATTAATTATGTTGTATATGTCGTGTTTATATAATTATTGACATCATTAATGTTGTTTCTCTTTTCTAGTGAAACAAGATTGTATTCATACCTTTGAATTTTATTTCATGAGAGTAAGTTTTCGTATCTCAAAAACTTAATCATCGCTTATTGTAGTCCATCACAATATGGATTGAGCAATGATACCAGATTAATATTATAACAGTTTATAACTGTTGAATATTATACATACCGTTATATTATTTCATTGGTATTCAATATTTAGTTGGTACCTAGGTGTTTTATTTCACGTCTCTCGCTTCAATTCACGGTACGGCTAAAATGTATGATATACGATGTTAATCTAGCTACGGTACTTTCTTCACTCGAATAACATCCTATTGATCATTCTCATTATTCCATATATTATTATTTAATAATGACAATATTTTTAATTAAATAGAATAAAATATAAATTTTCAAATAACATTACACCTATAGAAATGTTCGATAAGTTGAAGTTCGGTAAGTGGAGGGCAATGAAACCGATTACCGCGGCAATCCGAAACCTAATCGTTTTTAGAAAAACGTAATTGCGTTTTGGTTGAGTTCCTGGTGGAGAATTATTACAAAGCTCCGGCCCTCCTGCTGTAGTCTTAAAATCTTACCCATTTCCTTGCCCTTCTCTAAAGATATCCAAGACGAGTATCCAAAGTGAGACCGCTTTTACACTGTTCCAAAAATAAACTCATACAACGAAGTTAACCGCTTGTGTTTCTTTGATAATCGATTTTTCCAGACCACACTCACGGCCACAGGCTAAGCTTATGGCGGCACTTCAGTTCTACCAACTTTTACGTCGTTACACACATATTTCATGTGATCATAAATGTGCCCAAGCGGTTCGAACACTATAAAGCAACGGATTAAACCAAGGCCTCCTGCTTGCCGTTTCAGAAGAGGGAGGATGCAGGGAAGCTGGGGACAGACAGGAACGTACTCCTGCCCGTGGTTTTTGGCCTATTAAGTGTTTCGGAAATATTGCATCAGCCAGCTTGAAGGGTGTTTTCGGCAAATGGCAGAGGCCGAAGGTCAGCCTCGTTATTTCATGTTACGCGTACGTGGTGAGGTGAATTGGCAAGTTAAGTTAAGTCAAGTCCGTGTCCGTACCGAGCCACGTTTAACAAAACAACCTTGAATCTGGCCAACGCAACATTGTTTATTCTTGTTAATTAACCTACGTGTTCGTTTTGACGTGGCGCTGTCGTCTTAAAACGGACGGGTTTTTGTATTCAAACGCTGTGTTGCACGCGACAGACGTTTTCAGAGCCGTGGCCGCGCGTTGTACAGTCACAGTGGGATGTACAGCTTTTCTGGGCGGCCTACGCCTTGTTTGGCGCTCTTCCGCCGGGGTGTTCATTGTTGTGGCGCTGTTGGAGGGAGAGCCCTGCTCCGCATGCGAGAATGCGGGGCCTTGGAAACAACTCTCAATACGTTGATATTAGTGATTGTTGCGCGATTTGACTCGCGGCGGATTGCTTTGTGCGTTGGTAACGGGAAGAAGGCGGAATAGATGTGGTGGTTTTTCGGTTGATGTTGGGGCTTGATTGTGGGAGTTGTAGGATGCGAATTTTGTTTTTGATGGGTTAGATTGTGGTGGGTGGTTTATGTAATTTTCGGAGTTGGGTTGTTTAGGTTAGGGTGGCTGAAGGCAGCGGGCGTCTGTTGGGAAATGTTTGCGCCCTACTGCTGGTAGTTTGTTGTAGTATTGCATGAATTTCAGAAATACAGTCTTAAGTTCGGGATTGGCTGCGCGTTGCAGGGATTGCGGGGCGAAGGGTCTCGTCTCCCCTCCTTCCATTGCCACGGCCGCGTGTGGACGGGGAAAAAACGGTCTTGGGTACTGCGTTATCTCCCCGTTTCGCCGAACGCTGAGCCGAACCGTCATTGCCCACAGCTCCAGGCTTCCGAGAAACGTTTGAAGATAATCTCCTAGATTAGAAATGGCGTCTCTTTTATTACCCGAATTATTCACTATCTGCACTACGTGCAACAACTGGCTATTGCTGATTTAAGCTCGATCGATTTCGTAGAGACTAGACACGAATGAATGTTACTCTCTAGGCAGTGACAGTTAATCAAGCCCCAATCACTAGTAGACTACATCCCGGGATTTCTCCCACTATTATCCAGCTGTCTAGTTTTTCAGCGTTTTGAATGTGTGTTTTGGTTCAAGTCCTACGGTGGACATGATTATCGGCTGAATGCAGATATTCTGAAATCTCCATTGATTACGTAGCTCTTGCAACAATGGAACACTCTTCTGAATTCTCAACTTGTAAAACGAATTTATATTGTTATTGTTGAAGGCTACAAAAACGATAATCGCGGTTGTTTTCTTGAGCGTGTTTGAAACTTTTATAACAGGCCTATTATTTTAAATTGTGGTGTCTGTAATGATGCTTCTCTGCCAGCTTATATTCTTCATTTTCCACGATTGTAAAAGGAACGACGGATTTTTTTATATAGGGTATTATAGAAACCAAATTTTAATCGTCCTGATCCCAAATTTATTCCTTTCTTGCTAATCGTCCTGATCCCATATTATTGTTCTAAACTCTATAGGTGATGGAAGCCACCATACTGCAACCGGCAAGGATAATGTTGGATGTTTTCATACTCTGCACAGCATTTTCTACATTTATTTTTTATTATATTATACCGTGCGTTATTCCAAGTTGAGTGTGATAACTTTGTGTTGAATGGCTTCTGTTTCGTGATGCAGAAAACCACGTGTCAATCACTTGTTATTTGCTTTGAAATCTATGTACTGACTTCATAATTCATTGGAATTTCTACCATTTAACTCTTTTCTACACCACTGCTGCATCAGGCTTCATTGCTTGTGAACTCTGGTTGAAACTGAGAATTTGCCAAATTTAAAAGGGTGAGACTGACATCAGCCCCTTCTATAGCCTTGTGCAATATCGATGTTTCTGTCATTTCAAGGAAGTTCATTTTAATTAGAGATATTGTTGGCACTACTGTTGGTTATATGTTTAATTCAGCAACCGATGTTGAATGAAGATATTGATGGTGGAACATCGGGGTTTTCCCATGTGTATCCATGGCTTCAAGGTCTCTATAGTTCTATTTTATCGTACCCCATGTAGATGATGTATTTATGGCAGTGACAATACTTCAGGGCCTATTCGGTGACCGATATCGGTAAGGCAGCAATGCCGTAGCGATCTCGGACCGAAGGATCGTGGGTTCGAGTCCCGTCTCGGGTGTGGTTGTATTTGTGCTCGTACTTTCATTCCCCATCATCACCATTTCATTTCATCTATGCACAGGGTCTATAACGTTAAAACCAATAGTAGTCGCTAGTGACCTAGATGTTGATGCGACCTTAAAAAATCAGGAATTCAAAGACATTTTGATAACACTTTTAATCTGTTCTTGAATTCCATCGTAATGCGTTTCTTCACTTCCGAGTGATAAAGGTATTCTCAACAAACAAAACAAATAAGAAATCAAAAATTAAAGAGATTGCCAATATTCAAACTAACATTCTCATTAAAAACGTTTCGAAAAATGGCAGCGCACAAGAAATTCACTACACTCAGGTAGCGTTTACTAAGTCTAAGTGGGATACTTTTCGAGACTGTTCTATTCCAACATATTTACACTTCATTTTATTCTAATCTAATGTTGTCGATGCTTTGCATCACGTATACGAATCGTGACATCAGTTTTCTACGTACTAGGTATACTGATGTTGACTTACGTATGAAACCACATTCCAGTTTCCTATTTCTTTGCATTCCAATTTCTTCGGAGAAAGTTTCGGCGATATTGAGGAGCTGCTTCAACGAACTAACTGTTGACGCAAACAGCTTTTTATCGCGGAGGGAATGGTCCAGGAGTTTTTATGGACTGATGATTTATGTTTTAAGGTTTATTGATATGAATAAGCTATTGTTAAAATACTAGTTATAACCAACGTTTCGAGATTATGTTTGATCTCATTTTCAAGGCTAAAATAAACAATAAATTAAAAGACTCAAAATCTTTGTATGCAATGCCCGTATCTCAAGAAACATTAAAAAGAGTGTTCGATAATAAATGTAAAAGGGTAACGCTTTACCTTCAAAATTCTGGTAAACATTTTCAACACATTATAATTACAACAAGATATTTATGGAAACTAAAAATTATACTGTTTATTTCAAATGCTTTTTATTGTAGTGTCAGTATATTTTTCCTCGCTGCGTTTCATGTTTCACATCACACTCCTTTGCTGCTGTTGCGTAACGGGCCAGGGCGAAACCGCCGCCGCTGATCCAGTCTCCATTGTTGCCGTCTCCGCATAAAGGATGCTGGAGGGGGGCGACAGCCACTGCGGAGAAACTTTTCGAACACACTAAATATAGGAATAAAATGTTCATAGCAAATATATAAAAGGTAGTGAATGAATGCGTATGAAAATGAATGTCCACAAATGAATGAGTGTGAAAATGAACTAAAGAAGAGAGAAGACATAAGAACAATATAGAGAACTAGCCCGAACATCATTAAAATTAAATAAAACAAACAATTCCCGAAGAGGAAATGTAATTAGTTTTAAGTTAGCATTAGTTAGTTTATTTAAGTTACCGCATTTACAACCTGCAAAAGCCTCATCGGCTGCAGGAATTAAATATTCCGAAGGCAAATAAATTCCCACCCCTCCAGGGTAACTGGAGAGAGGATATCATATATATAAGAGTGAACAATTCTTAAAAATATTGTTTTACATGACAAGGACTAGATACAATATGAACATGAAAATGGACCAAGGGCTGAAGAAAACGTGCGCAAATGATTTCTCCCTCATACGTCACATAAAAGTTTTACTGTTTTTCCGACCAAATAAATCTAAGGACATGCGAACATTTACCTCACATTTGTTGGAAGTATAAATGTTGGTAATAATATTTAATATGGATTTGTCCACGTAGCAGGGTCACGGCAAAAAGGCGAAACAAATATTAAAAAACAATACAACATAACAACAGATCTCACAAGTTTTTAAATAAAATTTTAAAACCATTATTAGAAGTAGACTGTACACAAAGTAGGCAATAGCTTTTTGTTAGCTAACAAAATTAACAATAATTTCACCTGTAACTCATAGTGTATTATTGTTAGCCGTCACATCAACTAATCAGGCAACCGTTACAAACTGCTCTCTGTAACAAGTGTTGGTACAAACAAATACCAGATGAGGAATCCGTGTCCCTCAATAAATATATATTAAATAAAATTACTTTGTCATTTAATAGCAAGTCCTACCAACAAGCCGACGGCACTCCAATTGGAGTTTGTGTTAGAAGTTTTTATTCCGAACTCGTAAAGAGAGATTTGGAACAATCTGTGTTAAAAAAACAACTTCAGGTCCTATTTTACTGCCGCTACATAGATGGCACCTTTTATATTGTTAATAAAAACGATTTTGATATTATTTTAGGGCCTTTAAGAATTAAAACGGCAAAATTAAATTTATCATAGAATACGAACATAACTACATTAAGTTTTTAGATCTCTCCATTTATAAAACTGATAACAATCTGAACTGGTATAAAAAATTCACCATCACGGAGGTGATTTTAATTTAGTCCCATTCAAACAAATAGTCGGGATGATATACAAGGTGAACCACCTAAGTTAGCTACAGCAATGATCTTGAAACCGGTTTGAGATATCGAAATGCTATTTGCGCCATGTTGTTGCAAATTATGTGGCAAATAATATATTTCGTTTACTTGTTAGTACCGAATGTAATTTTAGGGATATTGAAACAACTTTAGTTTTTTAAATGGAAGTATATATTTTTTCTTCGTCATTCTAAATTTCTTTAAAAATGAAATGCAATGGTATGAATATTGTTTATATTCGAAAAGTATTTTTTTGCAAAAACAGTGCAATTAGGACTTAGCAGCCAGGACCTAGTGCCAGGACCTTGCACGCTGCATACAAATGTGCATCGCAATCGACGGGAAACACAGAGCACATTACTTGAGTATAGTGAACTTCTTGTGCGCTGCCATTTTTCGAAACGTTTTTTTTATGAGAATGATAGTTTGAATATTGGCATTCTCTTTCATTTTTAATTTCTTATCTTGTTTTATTTGTTAAGAATGCCTTAATTATGGTTTCTTTGGTTTTGAATAATTTTAACTTGTAACTTTGCCACAGGATTATTACGAAATGATTAAATAAATGTACTGTGATTTCTCCGCAGTGTATACGTGCTTTTTCCTTTTCCCTGGAATACCCCCCAAATTTAAATAAGCCCCCCAAATTTAAATTTAATAAACGTATTTAGATACACATCTTCGTTGAAATCAATGTGATTTTGAACACACCTGCTTCCTTGCGCTAGAACCTGTAAAAATAAGAAACAGAGGTCATGAGCATTACTAGTAAGAGCATAGGAGGTCCCGTAATCGGTGAACGTTTTCGTTTTCAGACAAGGTACGTTGACTCACGTACGATGTCAGCAAGGAAAGCTGTCCTAGATCTCTGCGTCATGGCAAATTTCTTGATTATTTTTTGTCTTCGTATTGAGCAAAGGACGCTCATAAAAAAGACGCAGGTCTAATTTTTGATTAACCCTATGAAGCGTAGAAAATTGCAAACGTTCACATTTTTTCGGCATCTTCCTACAACTACAATATTGAATATATAATTTTACTTAATGAACTCTGTTGTTCAAAAACAGATTTTTAAATATGTCCATGTGGAATTTTCCGAATATGTGAGTAATTTTCGCTTATTTTTGCATGAAATATAGGACATTTTTGAACAATTGTTGTTTCAAAGACACCTAATTTGTCTTTAATTCTTTTCTTCTCTAAAAAAGAAAGACGCTTAAAATTGTCGCAGCTGATATCTTCGTTGAATTCTATTTTGAAAACTTGCCCAAAAAGCATTAATGCTAAATAGCAATATTGATAATAGAAATTTTTGTTCATCATCATGAAAATAAATTAATTTCTATCAACAAAATTTTTAAAACCTGTTCTAAAATTTAGATTTGTAAGGTCATATACTATTTTTTTAAAACTATTATTTTTGCGTAATTGTAGTTTGCAGTACAGGTAATTTATATTTTTCCAAACGAATAAAGGCTCCATTTACTCTTTAAATTTTTTATGGAGTAGAGCAGGGCAAAGGATGCTTAAAAACCGCGCATGTCTCATTTTCGCAGAATTCTGCGTTTCTGGACAATAGCCAAAGTTACAAATAATGCGAGAAAGTACTATGTGCTGCTGTGGCGCTGCTAGTTTATATTGTAAAAGCTTTAGCTTTTCATTTCATAGAAAAGCGGCATGTGAGCTGTGAATTTGTATTTTCAACGATCCAGTGTAAACGTCCGTGCACGAATACCACCTTCACTCTTCCGTGGTTGTACTGACCTCCCGTATCAAATTGCTTGAGAACCACAACCTCGCTCGCCGGAACAAAATCTCCGCTGTCGGCTCGATATAAAATGGTTGCACTGTGTAATCCAATCAGCTCACTAAGTACACTTCCATTTATTTTTGTCATCTACACCTTCTACAATTTCATGTACAACTACATCTTCATCTACATCTACATCTTCTCGACAGTAAATAATTTAAATGAGTACACACAGAATTCTAGATGCCTGATAGTTGTCTGCAGAGTCGTATATTGAAATAAATTGTTTTTGGTTAATCGATTTAACGCTAGCATAAAAATCTTATTTTATGACGTATCGACTCATTTAGATGAGTAATGAGTAAATGACATGTAATGAGTATGTGAGTAAATCAGTTTTATTAGGTTGCGAATAAAGATGGAATTTTTGGAATTGCATATTTGGAAATGTTTATCTTTAATTAACTGGAAAAATATCCCAATATTCTGATAGTTTACCTTTGCCTACCACAAGGAAAAAGCCTTCATGCTTAATGGAGCATTCGTACCAAAAGAAAGTTAACGCCATCTGCTCATTGCGATAGGCTTTTTTGATAATGACAAAATGAGGATTGCTATTAAAAACTGTATACGAAAATGTCAAAATCATTTATTTATTTGTTCTTGATTGTGTATTTGTTAGTTTTTTAATATTTTAATTGAAATGTCAAAAACTGTGTGGCATAGAGAGAGAAGTGCAATATATCTAAATTTTCTTGACATCTGGTGTCCGTATTCTAAATCATACAAGTATTACGAACACAGGTAGAAACAAACGATTTTGGAAAGCTCTCGTGAATTAAAAACTATATGCAATTGGAAAGCGGCTAGAGTATTGGAATACTATCCCTCACAGTGCCCCGCGTGAAAGAATCGACTTACTTCTAGAACATGGATAAAGATTATTTGAATATCTTATTTCAGCACTGAGCTCAAGAAAACGTGCACAGGTGGTGAGGCTACATTAATATCTCGAGTAGAACACGGCGCCAAATCACCACTTGCTGAAATGATCGGGGGAAAAAAGACGAAAAACTTTATCGAGTTGGGTGTCTAGACCCAGAAGCTGAGGTACAATACTTGTTATAGACACATTTATTATTTTAGAATTATACAGTGGTACAACTGGTTAACTATTCATTAAATTTTGGCGCTAAAATAAGTATTATTTCCCTCTGATTCTTAGTGTAGTCTCTAACAGTATACAAGTAGTTGAACAACAGAAAATATCTTATTTGACCCGGTAACGTGTGTGTTAATTTTAATCGTTGAATATCATCTGGCAGTCTGTTAGTACATGAATTTTAATCGATCGTGTCACACGGGTTTACAGCTCACAAATCTAACGTAATATTATATATTAGTGCCATACGCCGTGCCGAGGAATGTGTGTTTTATTAAGAGATAATGTTAATGATTAATATAAAACATCAAATAAATGGACACAATTTACCATCAAATAAACAAGTACTTGATGTTTTATTTCACAATAAAAGGTAGGTAAAATTTCCAGTTCGTGAAAATGCTAAACTTGTGGTTTATGAGTGCATGATATTTTGGGAGAAAGCAAGAATTCCACGAGTTAATAAGCATTGTTCGGAAATACTTATTAACTTGTATTCGGAGTGGAGAAAATTACAACAAAAAAACGCAAACAAGTGTGCAGCTATTTTTAAACAGCGTGAAGAGGAGTTTAAAAAAAATTGAACAATCTATTTGATAATGCACATCTGAATGTTTTGCCTAAATTATTACGATGTTAGTAGAGAGAATGTTTTTATTTTGCCAGAGAGAGCCAGGACCTAAAAGCTATCTTGCTGGAGTAGACCAAAATCTCGCGAAAAAAAGGGCGAGATAAATAACATTACTAGAAAAGAAAAGGAAAGAGAAGCAATAGTGTGAAGAGTTTACATTTTTTGCGGTACCTCCTTCATCATATGAAGATACAGATAATCAACTTGCAAGTTCAGATGAAATTAACGTTGGTGAATGTGTAGGAGATACTTTGGAGAGTACATCAGTACAGAATGCTGTAAGGCGCGTGGCACCAAAACTTTCTTTACACCTAAACTAATGGCTGCTGTAAGGTAGATGCCAGCTGAGGGTGAGATTCTACATACATCCTTCAGGCGACAGTAGAGTTACTTGGTCACAATATCCGAGTAACTCTCTAGTAATAAATTTTCTATTCTTTGAATCAGACACACGAAGGGAAGAGAACGGTAAGAAACAATTATGCCTGCTTTTAAGAATAATATATATATATGAAACTGTTCATTGGGTTGGTAAACTTGGTTACATTTAGGGACAGTGAGCAGTTCATCGCGTTTCTAAAATTGCGAAATTCTTCTGGTAAAAAGCACACTATTGCTGTTTGGAATGTGCAAACGCATTGGGGTATCGAAGACAATGTAAAAATTATTTTCTGTGCCACTACTGCATCAAACATTTGACGTTTTTAAAGAAGCATGTGTTTTTCTTGAAGAAAATTTGGATTGTTGATATTTCCGTGTCGTCGTCACATACACTAACTTATTTTAAATTGTGTCTGAATGTAACGTGATACGTGATGTAGAAAACAATTCTGTCCTGAACCATGGTTTGCAAATCAGGAGGAAAGTAGAATAATGTACGTGTTTTAAAAAAATTAATGCGTCTTTGCAACTCGTCTTTCTTTGGCATTGAGCGTTTCTGAAGTAATCCTCCGTAAACTTTGTGTTTTTTGTCTGGTCACGTCGCAGTCTGTACTTTTTATCCCGTCGCTAGGGGCTCGAGGCCGAGTAACCGGGTTTTCCAGACGGTTCCCAGTCCAGGAATCAGTGGTATCTCAAATCGCTTATCTTCATTGAGCGCAGTTACGCAAGTATGCCAATAACGTGTTCTCTATCTTATTTCTCTCAACACAAGTTTGCAGTAGGGTGAATGGTAGATAACTACAGCTTTATGAGGAGGGTCCATTTTCAACTTTGCACAATAACTAAGAAAACTGTTTGCTTTACAGTTTTTTTTCGAGAGTTACACTACATCAACGCTGTTTGATATAAATGTATCATGAAACATCAAATTCAACATGAGTGATATGTTTATACGGGAATAAGTGGGGGGTTATGATTTCTGTCACCAATTAATCAATTAATCCCCAACTAATTACGACACAATGAGACCAGAAAACGACTGGGATACTTATATTTTTAGTCACCAAGAATAAAAACGCATGAAAACGCAGATTCTTTTTGGGCGATATCGTGAGGGTGGTCTCCCCTCCCACAAGAGCTGATCGACGTGGGGACGTTTCGGAGAGTGGGGCTGAGCTGGCACCGAACCCTCGACCGGCACGATGACGACACCAGACCCAGAAACGTCTGCGTCAGTGGCAGGAGGCGAACTTCTCTAGGTGATGTTCGGTGTAAAGGAAATATTATTGGGGGTGCTATAACTGATGTGTGTATATACAGCAAAACGTACGTAGCGCTAAAATACGAAACTCCTCAAATATAAGGGTTGGATACGACGGAAATATTGTTTTGTTTGCCACAGCCAGTGTTTACAATACTACTACAGTAGCATTAGAGCAGGAAATTTCTCCAGTTGAAATGTTGTATCGATATCTTTCTTGGATTGAAAGAACTGATGTTGGCAGATTCAGTAACAGTACCGCTAAATAAGGGAATTCTTCAGAAGATGAATTGGATGTGACGGAAGTATTCTTAGATTGTGTTTTGAGATGCAACGAAAGACGAAATTCCTCCAGTTGAAGGGTTGAGTGCAAAGGAAATATTGTTTGGATAGGCACAGCGGGTGTGTTCAAATATAGAAACAGTACCGCAATGGACGACATTCCTTCAGTATTGGATGTGATGGAATATTTTATTTTGATTGTCTGAGATTGTGTGTACAGATGCAGGTACAGTACTACTGGAGGATGAAATGCCTCCGTGGGAGTGTTGGATGCGATCTGTAGGTGCAGGAACAACCGTACCCGGCAACGTGCGGTCCGGTGGTGGTGGCGTTAGTGGCAGAATAACCCAACATCACATTTTAACCGTGCCCGGTCGAACAAGTCAACCAAGAGGCGGTGCGATCGTCTTGAATGAAGGATAATGAAATGGGGCTCCATAGATAAGACCAGCGGACGTAATATCAAAGTCAAAATCTGTGACGTCAGTAATGGCATTATCTGGAACAGGGGCACTTGGTGTCGACTTTTTGATTTGTTTGGTGTTGTTATCAATAGACAAAATTCTATTAGTATTCTACAAGTATTTAGTAGTATTAGTTGAGGAGTTGAATACAAACCCGCTCAATGGTTTATCAGGAGTGGTGTCAGCGAATAAAGTACCCATGCAAGTAGAGAAATTCCCAGCATCGGTAATGACGTTCGTGTCAACGTTTAGAAGACTTAATTTCTGACGGTGAATCAGCAGTGCTAGAAAGAGTATTTTCTACAGCCCTGGAGACGTTGATGATGTAATAATTAAAGAGTGTACTAATTATGAATGGCATATAATAAGTTCCACCATTACCATAAGTTAAGGCTCCATTGGTGTTGGTTGTAGAATTATTAAAAGCACAAATTCTGTCGATCAACACAAGTCTACAGGTTTCAGGTGACGGCACATCACAATTCCATTAAACGCTAATGATACTCCAGAATTATTGCTATATTCAGAAGAATTCAGTAGGTCGAAATCGATACGGACAACTATTATGGGAAAGGCTACTGAAGACAAGCTCGTATTGGTGCTGGTGACGTTATATAAAAAATATTAGAATGTCCATTGACAACACCAATGGAGAAAAATCTTCGACGGTTTGATAAGTATAAGCTTTGAATACCCCCTTAGGGAGATCACCATGAATCGCACGCGATCTATGTGCCACGATCACTATCAGTATCGCTATCACTATCACTATCACTACCACTATCACTATCGCTACCACTACTACTAGGTATCAAAAGATGCAGTATCAACGCCAGAAGTAGCTTCAGTATTAGAGATATTGGTCGTAAACAGTCTCATAAGGGACACCATAATGTCAACTGGTGAATCTACTGCGTCTGAAGAGTGTGAAGCCTCTACGTGGTTTCAGTAGAATGACTTCGGTGACGGTGACGGTCAAGACTTCGGTGACGATTCCGACGGATGCGGTATTTCCACCAAATAGTTGGCCTGCTTCCGGCTGCAGGGATCGGCACACAGGATGGAACTGAATCTCTAGAATTATTAATATTTTGGTGACCATTGATTAGTTGACTACAGCCCAATCTAGGAATTTTCATGTTGGGGATAGGGATACTCATGGTATTAATGGAATCTGCAGATGCAATGGTAGCTGCAGGACACACCTGATCATCATTGTGTTATTGGTTGACAAAGGTTTGAGAGAAGCACCACATACTACACTAGCTGACTGTCAGCACCAGCAGAGAGCGTGGAACCAAGCGCGGTGGAGTGTACGTTGCCCGTCCCATGTACGTAGCGCTCACCTGTTCGCCCTTCATAGGAATATTTGTGATCGTTGTTATAATAGCGACATTGGTATCCGTACATGATCATTATCTGTACGGAAGAATATTCCAAGGCTGATTTCAACAGTGTTGAAGTGCCATTCGTCTCTCTCTCTCTCTCTCTCTCTCTCTATATATATATATATATATATTATATATAAAATATATATATATATATATATATAGTATGTATGTATGTATGTATATATATATAGTATGTATGTATGTATGTATGTATGTATGTATGTATATATATATATAGTATGTATGTATATATATATATATATTTTATTTTCATAATATATATGAATATATAATATAATATACTATATATTTCATTTATCGACAGCTGAAAAGTCCAATACACAAAGTGATTTGTTGTGCCACTGACCTGCTTTCCAATGACGCGATTCCCCGGAAGCCGCCCTGTTGATCCACGGCATCAGTTGCGAAAAGACATCCTGCAGAGACGTCCTTAGAATGGTTACAATTGCAACATGGGACGCGCAGCAAGCATAAAGCAGGAGGAGGCTCGAGAAAACCGCCATTACCAATGTGACGTAGGTCTTGTGTGTCCCGTCGGCGTCATTCGCGGCGACGCGAGGATGATCAGAACCCGTCGTGGACATTGTGTGGAGGATCGTGGACCATCCACGGCGCGGCGACGGCTGGCGGCTCCGGAAACGCACTGAGCTTTCTCGGCCGGCGGAGCCTTTATACTCCACCGGTCACGTGATGCGGCTCAGGCGTCAGCTGAGGTGAGTCAGCAGGCTCCGCAGGTCAGAGCGCCGCGAAGGCGTTTGGCGAGCTCGGACAGTCCTTGGGGCTCTCCAATTACGTTACTCTACCAATTTTCTTATTCCTTAATTACATTCGAATGTTTGTTATAAGCTTATAAATTAGACTTTCTGAATTTATTGGAAAATATTTGATTATCCATGTTTGCCCGTATTTCAAGATATTGTACATATCGTTACGTATATAAAGAAAACTCGCATTTCGTTGTATATTTCAACATATAATTTGCAATATGTCCCTATATTTTCAAAATGCGGGATCATGAAAAATATGGCGCCTCGGCCCTTTGAAAATGAATCAGCTACCGTACATTATCCCACAATTTGGTACAGTCAATCTTCGAGCTCTGTTTTCAGGAGCAATTGGCTCTGTTTTCAGGAGCGAGGCGATGTGCCACTCCGATGCGTCGCCCGCTGGTTTTCAAACAATGAGCTTCCTAGCGCCTTTAGATGAAATAAACCAATATCTTCAAATAAAGACAATTGAAGGGTGGTAATGGAGCGCTTGCTTCAGCCGTTTGGAGGGTCCGGGGTGCTGCGTTGTCATGGCCATTTTGAAAGTAGTTCGAGTGTGTATTCTTAGGCAAATTAGGCTTTCTCTCTGCAATGTAGTTGCCGGCTTTTAACGGAAAAATAACCCTCAAACGCGGGGCGTTTGAAATGTCCGCCCTTTGCTGGTAATTTATCCCAAAGAAAGGTTACAATGGTGTGCATTCGAGATTAGGCACCAATTGTGACTAAATCTGTGTGCCTGTGTGTAACCACCAGTGGCTAGACGTCAGGGAATGTGCCCCGTGCGGTGTAACAGTGCCCTGAGCTGCTTTTGCTCCTGCGGTGACGCATGCAGTCTTTCTTTCCATTCGCGATGGCATCACAGGATAGAAACTTCCCTGCATTCAGCGCGTTAATTTATGTTCTGTCCGCCATGTTGAAACCGAGTAAGTTGCTGCGCCAATGACACCTGGGACACCCATACCCTACGTGGCATTGGCTGACTGACACTCTGTCCCCGTTTCTGTCTTCTGGTTGTATGGAATGTGTCATTTTGCACTTTTTAGATGCTCAATATTAAGTGTCGATGATTGTTGCTCAACATTAAGTGTCGATGTGAATATTCAATTCGTACTTACTTGTATAGTTAATGCGTTAGAGGAATGGTGAACGAGGTATTTTATCGCATTATTGCCTGTCCTTTGATACCTATTTCCCTCATTGACATATTATAGTGCTTCACTACAGGAATACAATCCAGCAGACTACCTCCTTAAAACTTCAATACTGTTTCTTTCACTTTGGAGGTAGGGTATTCTATATCTATACCTACGTATGTGCAAGTTTCGTGATAACTCGATTTCAGTATGGCGCCCAACGCAACTTCGGCGGACCTCGGAGATCGAAAAAACCGCCGTAAAGTTTCCTTTCTGCATATTTTCTATTCTATGATGGGCTGCTACTGCACGTAACCTCGTCTAGACCTTGAAGGTTATTTCCCTCCGGTAATATCTTGTACTAACGAGACACCACGTTCTACTCTCCCGACAGCTTGAGCATTACTCTCTGAGATACCCGGAGAGGAAATAATAAAGCTTCGGCCGCAACAGATGGCCAAAGGGCGCGCCTGTACGAAAGATGCTCTAAACTGGCGCGGAACACAATATCTCCTCCCTCCAATTACACCCATCGGCAATAATTTAATTCTGTTCCCTGCAGTTTCATGCCTTCTCGTTTTATATGTATTCATTGTGTTGACCTTTTGTTCTAGCTAGCTCGTTCTTTCTGACAGGTAATAAAAGTAAATTTCGCAACTTTTTTCTCCCCTGAGTTGCATCCTTGTTTGCGGGCCTTTGCAACAAGCTGCTAGAATTGGGGCCATGTTGGAGCCGATCGGATGCGAGCCCCGCGAACCCCTCCTGTGGAACTCACTCCAAATAAGCGCTGCCTAAACAGCAGAGCCGTATCTACTGTATGGAAGACTCGGCACGCGCCATGGGCGCCAGGCAAAGGGACGCTTTTTAGAGTACACTCACTAAAACAAATCACAACCGTACTTTAAAGTGTCCTGACAAAGGCTCAAATTCTATGTTTGCAATGTGCACCTGAATATGAAGATACGCCTCTCCTTAACCGTTAAGCCGACTTTCTCCAAAATTTATATTCCCCGATCGATGTAAATGAAAGCCCTCGGAATTTTATTTCTTTTTTAAATTCGCACAAAAAGTGCGAAAATTGCAAAATTTAACATATTAGTACTATAAAATTGAAGATAGGAATTTTTAACCTTAACCGAATCTGTTCTTTAAACAAACAGCTCTTTAAACAGGGTCAAGTACATTACAAAACAGTCATTTTCGTGTAAATTGTGTTTAAAATTAGTGCAATTTAAAAAAATGTATTTTCTCAAAAACCGCTCCATTTTTTTATTTAAATTGTTTCCTCTGAAATAAAAAAGGACGCTTCAAAGAATGGTACAGATTTCATTTTCGATTAACTCTGAACTTTCGAAAATTGAATAGTTAGCCGTTGGGAGTTCTATTTAATCTAAAGTTCCTGTGACCCCTGTTAGCTACATTGTCAGTTCGGTCGATATCGCGATAAATAAAGGCAGAGATTTTCTTTTAAAGAACAGACTAAAACGAACGTTTGCGAGCCGATTTCTCTTGAACAGAACGAAGAAGATTTCATCAGTAACATATCCAACAGCCTGAGTTGTTCATCTGAAGTGGTTTTGATCGATTTTTTATGTCATTTTTCTCTATTTTTAGGGCATTTAAAAAACATTTTAAGACCATTTTATTAATAATTTTTAGCAACGTTTTAGGTCATCTAAATCCTCTCCCTAGTGATAAGCCTTTGAATGATGCTGAGATAGTACGCCATGGTATGAATAATATATTCGTGTTCTTATTCTGATCCCCGCATTCTTTTTCTCGGGGGTGTAAGATTACTGCCGAAGAAACCTTGATATCAGATGATTTTTTTTCAGAAGTGAACGTAATATGATTTGAAATAACGGTCCTCATATATATACTTAACATATTTTTCCATATTGAGATATGGGGTGTCAGGTGAAAATATACTTTCACAAAATGCACACATTGACTGTATAATGGGTGACTGATGCCAGAAATCAGCTACGCGAAAGCTTGCAAATATTTATTAATATTTAATCTTCCAATGGGTAATTTGAAACATGTTTATCCTGTTACACAACGTAGTAAGTCATCTAAATCCGCCGCCCTGCAAAACTAAGGCATAAAATAAACAGTTTCAAAACCTTTGTTGGGTGATTCAGTCTTGAATCAGCGATCGTCTCTGGGGTGAGTTTACGTTTTGTGATTATAAACAGTAATATAATACGACAGTCATCGACATTTCATTTTCTCCACTTTGAGAAAAGTAATTCCATTGTAGATTGCTGTATCACCTTCTGAATCATGATTTCAATTCCTAATTTTATCTTAACATTGGAATACACCCCCAACTGCATGCCCGAAGTGACTAAGAGGCTATCGACTCAGCGCTTCGGTCCGAAGGGTCGCAGGTTGGAGCCCCGTCTTGAACAGGGACGCTTGTCCTTTGCCCCTCATGTATGTGTTGCCGTGGAGGGCCTCGTGTTCTGCTGACCCCAGATCAGAGTGGCCCGAAAGTGTGTGGGTGTCTAGTGACCGGTCGAAAATGGGACCCATTGGGACGTAAAGGGCTGGATAAAAGCCCTAGTGGGAAAATGGAAATTCATTGCTGCGATACCTAGTGCTTTTCCGTCAACAGAATTGTGAGGTTTTATGACCTTTGGGCAAGAAGAACGAAATCAGATCTTTACTCAAACTCCTGGATGTGACAGCGTATGCTTACGAGTTCGCAGTTTCACCGGGCTGTGATAGGTTCGAGTCCTGAGGATAACCTCTTGTCGACACCAATTGTGTACCTGGTTGATACTGCAACGCTGTCTCAGTAACATTCAGATGGTCCACTGGTCTGATCACTTGTTCTCGTGGTTTCTTCTCATCTCTTTCAGGCGGATGCGAAAGCAGTTCGAATAACAACGGGCTACGGGCCGTGCGATATTCTTCTTTTCCCATTCTGCCTCCACCCGAAACTTGGCGACCGGGGGCAGGGGAAATTCCTTATCCAAGAATCTCTCAAGAGTTAGAAAGGCTCCGGTAGTTCTGCAAAACCGTAGTTTCATCCGATCCATTCCAGATGGATGGCAGGGCACTGCTTAAAGCGGACTGCGCACAATTCTTCCTTCCCTATTCTGCCTCTATCGCATCCTAGGGACCGGGCAATGGATAATCCCCTATCCCGGTATCTCTTGTGAGTTAAAAAGACTCCGGCAATTTTGAAAACCGTGATTTTCATCGATCTATTCCAGGCCAGTCCTGCAGGGCTCTTAGAGTTTCAACCCCCGTTAGTGGCAGATTTTTGACTCCGGCAGAATAACACTGATCGCATGACAAATCTAGATGCGTGTTGTTCCATAGTTTCCTAGGTTTTATCGAATCTGTCACGGACGGAAACTAGATAAGTACTATAAATATAACAAAGGACCACAGATCACACCTTCCCCGTCTTGTATCCACAACCATCCCCAGGGCCGGGCCAAGGGTTAAACCACTCACCATGTAGAAGACAAGTGGCACTGCGAATAAGGGAATGACTGACCACGTCTAAAAACTCGAGTTGGCTCTATGAAAAATGTTTCGTAACACAGAAAAAACTTGAATTTAGTTCTCCAACAACCGTGTGTTAACTGTAAATGATGCCTTGAATCTGTTTACTTAGGTGGCGCCTAGAGGTATGGAGGGCAGTGCGCTGGATTTTGAGATGGCACACTAGCTTTTAGGTCCAAGAACGCCAGGAATGCACACCATGTGTCAACACATACATTCCAGGCCTTATTTAATCAAGTAATGAGAAAGATATGAAGGTCGTTGAGTGGTAATGCTATTGTGGAAAACGGGATAACTTCTTGAGTTCCAAGAAGAGCTCGCGAAGAAAATATGAGTGCCCAGTATTTAGCTGAGTCCGATTTTTATTCCCTAGGGTTATTAGCCCTCAGGGTATGGATGATGAAATGATGATGAGGAGTGGGAGGACGACACACTCATACAGACACACAAATACACTCATGCTCGAGACGGGACTTGAATCCGCGATCTTCTGACCCGAAACCAGAACTGTTCTACTGCATTAGCAATCTTGGACATCTGATCGGCTATTGTTGTTGTTGTTGTTGTTATTATTATTATTATTATGATTATTATTATTATGATTATTATTATTATGATTATTATTATTATTATTATTATGCAATATAATTATATAACAGTAACAAATAAATAATGATTTTATTATCCTTCTATTAGTATTCTTATATTTATTTTGTAAATTGCTGCCGCCAATATACAATCAATTGCAATTAATGTAATATTTTTTTGTATTTATGTAATTTATGTACATTTTGTATTGTCATAATTAAAGTATATTATCTTCTCTTCAACGGGATTAGAAGCGACAGCCAGGATGTTAACGTGTTCTGGGCGCAAATGGCCTAAAACCCTTCCACCCTCCTGGGCCGGACAGTTCAAAAGAGATTTACTTTGAGTGAACCCCGCACCTATGGCTGATAAAGCGCGTCCGCCTTGTATTGGCTGCAAATGTTCGGTTATTGTTTCTCAGACAAACGGAATAAATCAAAATTTGAATGTATCTTGAGTGTATACTGTAACGTATTAGCCAGCGTGCCTCGGCCGTCGGCATCTATTTGGGGACGCTTGGCAAGATTAGTCTCGCCACAGGAAGTAGGGTTTTTCCGTAAAGGGAAGAACGCGGAGACGGGAGACACAAGCTTTGGGTGTCTTCCGGCTTATAGACGCTTTTTCACTGTTATAAACAAGCGAGGGGTGGCGTGACGTAGGAGGTCACGTGGGCCTCGCCTATATAACAGAGTGTACGGAGCCAGTAGGCAGGTTCTGGAGACGGTGGGAGAACCTCGTGCGTGGCACAAAACTTGGCGCCTGACGGTGCATATGCGAGCCAGGCTCGCGAGGCTGGAGTCATTAGTTGACGAAGCCTGCGGACTTTATGTCCTTGGGTGACTGCGGTCACGGGGGAGCGATGCTGTGTGCGTGCTCCGAGGTGAGAGTGGTTGAGTGCCACGATTCACGCCGATTCTCAATCGGATAAGATCGCTCCTGCGATCGAGGCAAACCAGCCGTTGGTGCGCCAGAACGGACTTTGTGTCCCAGCGTGACATCCGGTCACGGAAGCTAGGCTTTTGTGCGCGCTTCAAAGTAGGAGTGGCGAATGCCACAATCAAAACCAACTTCAATCGGGTTTTGGATCGCTCCCGCGATCAGGGGTAGGTCTATCAGAGCTAGGGTTTAAGTAGATTATTAAGTGTATATATTTGTTTGTTTTCTTGTTATAAATATATTTGTTATACGAAAGCTCTGTGTCTGTGGTTCGCTGTGGGTATCCATGACGTCACAATACCCTAAATATCCCGCAAGCCTGACACATGCAAACTGCATGTTCGAAAACGGATAGAATCCTGGTTGTAAGTGGGCTTTCTTAAGGTTCGATAAACCACGAGACGCTAGAAAATAATTTGACAAGTATCCAGAATATATACTTGGTCCCTTAATGTTATATAGTGAATACTAAGAAGTAAAATGATTGAAAATATCCACATATGATGTATTACAAGGGGACGCACTGTCTATCATTCACAACGACTAAGTCCACCAGTTTTCGCAGGAATTCCAATGTTATAAGCGTTCTAAAGATAGCACATTTTATATCATCAAATGATTCACCATTCTAATTCGAACAGATTGTTCTTCAAATAGTGAATGGTAATAAATGACACATTAAAATCTTTGTGTTATATTACATTTTGTCAGCCAAAGAACCCAATCCTATAGTATGCATTACGGCCGTATTCCACCGTCCATGCGATATCAGATATTTCTAAGAAAATGAGACCTCCTCCTTTAAAGCTTTCTTTCCACTACTCGAGGACAAAGTTTGAAGAAAAATCAACCACAATATACAGTATATGAAATATTATTGTTATGCTGCATACGTTAGAATTAACAAGGCATCAAGGATTAAACTAGTGGTGTTACCGAAATGTACAGACTTTCCCATAATATTTCCTTTGGTCTCGGCTAGCTTTGGACTTGCCACATACCCTTGCCAGCTGCTATCTATCGCCCCTCAAAGTACATTTTTTGAAATTTTCTTAATTTATTGGTTTCCTAACAGTAGTACAGAAAGATTGTTGTTAAGAATATTAAAGAAAGTCAAACCTTGTTCTAATGGCAATTTTCTTTACAAATTTGGAACCGTTTTTTAAGAAAATGGTGTTTAAGCGCTACTGTAAATTCCAAAATTCGAAGCTCTTTTCACAGGGTCATTTTTGAGTTTCCGTAAAAGGTCATTAGAAGTCTTTGAAGAACTTAAACTCACAAGTACGATAGTATTTACAAATTGCTGTAAAAAGTCCATATTAACGGTGTGTGAGAGATCTTTCAAAAAAATTACACTTGTGCAATTTTTGAAAAATCAAAAAAATACTTCCAAATTACTTTACGTAATATTAAAGAGAGCAATTAGCTCTATCCATTTCAATAAAATAATATATTTTCAATTTTTCAAAAAACAAGACGAATAGAGAAAATGGCGCTTATGTCATCTTATAAGAGTGCATTTAGCACTAATCCCTACCACAAGTTCGAAAAAATGTAAAGCCATTTTTGAGGAAATCTTGTTTTGTATTTTTTAAAAATTGATCATTTGCACGCAATATTGCGCGAAAACTATTAAAATTTCGAAAAATGTATATGACAATGAAAAATACTAATTACGGACAACTAATTTATGCAAAGGAAATACCTCTAAAAAATCTTCATTTTGTAAATTTAGGAAGATGCGGGAGACAATTAAAACTTTTGCAATTTTCGAAAATTCAGTTAACCGTGAAAATCGGATCTATGCTATATAAGTGCGTTTTACTCTAATTTAAAGAAAAAAATTGGACATTTTTGAGAAAAATTGAAAAATGTCCGGGTATACCCAAATTTTGAATACAGTATTTGGAAAATCGTGGTGTCCCTCGAGTGGAGTCAGGTCCACAGCGGAATATCCAGTTTGGAAAAAATCGGTATGATTTAGGCGCTAGTGGTGCTCACAATCTGTTGATGGGTGGACGGAGGGATGGACCGTCGGATAGACGGACGGACATACGGACGTTTTGAAAAAAAACACTTTTTCGGTATCTGGAGGACTCCAAAACGTGGTATTTTCTTGAAATCTGGAAAGTGATCTCAACAGCATTACATCACTTTTCTATACTATGTAATCATACAATATATACGTATGTAAACAAATAAATGTCATATATACTTAAAATACGTAAACTTTGTGTTACGAGTGTCTTCTACTGGGGACTACACTAACTATTCTCAAAAATAATTTTTCAAACAAACTATACTTTCTCGTCTACTACCCGCATACGTTGTAAAGCGAAATATCGTGAATTTGCAGGAAAAAATGGGCAATATTCCGACAAAAGAACTCAATTTTGTGGATCCCTGATACCAACAAAATGTGGATAACTCAAGCTCCTCTCTCTATAAGCAGTAAATACATCCTTACATGAACTCGCATTTGATACGTAAACTTAAATCCACGTCACATCGAGCGCATCCCCGAACCCGGCTGCCTGTTTCTCAAATGCAATTGTGTTTCAATCAATATATTTTATTTCTCCGCGCTGCGATCCAAATTCAGGTCCTTAGAGATAACAGCAGACATGTAACCCCTACAACATCAGTCGCACGCCTTTCCGATAGACTTTCCGAAAATTAAATTTAATAAAGGTAATACACATCTGCGCTGCAATCGACTGTAATTTCGAAAACCTCTCCTTCTTGAAACGCGTGAAAACTAAACCGACGATCATTAGCATTGCCAGTAACGAGCATAAGAAATCCCGTACTGGCGAATTTACTCGGTTTCCGATAAGGTGCGTCGACTCCCGTATATGATGTCAGCAAGATCAGCAGGCCCTTGCGCATTGCAGCATGGCGTTTTTCCTAGTTCTAATAGCGTTTTTTAAAAAAAATACCATTCGAATATTAACAATATTTATTTCACTGCATTTCATTTTTAAAGAACTTACAATGTTGGAGAAAAAATTGTATACTTTTCTATTAAGAAACGTGTTAATATCTCTAATATTCATTCTGTATTAAGAAGAAAACGGGAAATATGATATTTGACATATCATCTGCAACAACATGGCCCAAACAGCATCTCGATACCTAGAACCGTTCACAAGATATTTGCTGTGGCCACTCAGGTGGTCCATTCTGTATACGAGTTTTTTACGTATTATAGAGAAAGTTATGTAATGATGCAGAAAAACGATTTCGAGATTTCAAAGTAAATACACGACTTGGGGGTCCCCTGATCTCGAAAAAGTGTGTTTTTTTTCGAAACGTCCGGCCGTCTGTCCTTCTGTCCCGTCCCGTCTGTCTTCGCGTCCGTCTATCTGTCCGTCTGTCTGTCCGCCCGTCTGTCCGCCCGTCTGTCCGCCGCGTCTGTCCGCCCGTCTGTCCGCCCGTCTGTCCGCCCGTCTGTCCGCCGTCGTCTCGCCGTCTGTCCGTCCTTCTGTCCGCCCGTCTGTCCGTCCTTCTGTCCGTCCTCTGTCCGTCCCGTCTAACCGTCGTAGTCTGTCCGTCGGTCTGTCCGTCTGTTTGTCCGTCTATGAAGGACAGCCAAGAAGTCATGAACTCGAGGCGCGGAAGCATACATGTTCATGGTCTGGCTGTCCGTCATCTGTCCGTGGGTCTGCGCACCATTAGCGCGTAAACTAGACGTTAGGATTTCTTCCAAAATGGATATCTTCTTGTTGATCTGGCTTGACCAAAGGCGCTGCGATTTTGAAAAACGTTTCTTAAAAATTTGGGGGTACTTTACACGAAGCCCCTGTGATATTTTCAAAATTTTCTGAAAAGTGGCTCCAAATTTTTTTGTTAAATTTTTTGAAAGTATAAAAGTAAAATACGCTTATGAAGATGCCATTAGGTTCCGCCATCTCTGAAATTTTGAAAATTGCGACAGATTGAGTGTTTTCGGCGTCTTCCTGCAATTACAATATAGAAGATAGAGATTTTTCTTCAAATATTGTTTTGCTCCATATTTAGTTCTTCATTAAGGTCTCGTATTTTGAAGATTTTAGTAGTTTTGCCGCAATATTGCGTGCAATATGCACAGAGTTTTTAAAAAAATAACAAAAACAAGATTTTTCAAAAATGGCTCCAAATATTTTCTTTAAACTTTTTGGTAGAGATAGTGCCTAAAAGTTTACTTCTGAGATACTTAAACGTCATGTTGCCTCTATTTCCTTTTAAAAAATTACAGAAATGTAATTACTTTTATGCACTTTTCTCTCACGTTAATATTTACATCAGCGCCCATGTTGCTTCACCATTATCATTAATTATGAGTACATGTGCTTTGAAATTAATGCATATAAAGTATTTTCGAAAACTCAACATTTTTCTGCGAAAATGAACTCAAAATTCCGGCATTGTTCGAGAAAGCTCAAATGATCCTGTTGTAATCCAGAGTAATGTAACTCTGAAACATAAGGACGTGAATAGACACCAGCTGAAGATTACAAAAGAATGGCAAGTAATAGAAAGAATGTTTGTAGATGTGGAGAGAGTATCAGAGAAAATTGATTACCCAGTATGGACAGTTAGATTACAAAATTATTAGACTTGAAATTGATCAATCACATAATGATTATAAATGATGGGACTCCCATTCTTCGTAATTGGTGAACATAACCACATGGCACAAAAACACACACGCAAGCAACGCACGCGCGCACACACACACACACACACACACACACACACATAACATATATACCCAGGAAAAGATGAAATTTATCTAACATTGAAAATCCCAACAAACAGGAGGCAAATGAATGAAGAAAACTAAAATTAAATACACCATGCTCTAATGTAAAAATTAAAGTAAATTTTAGAACTAGTTAACAAATATTACAAAGGCTTTTTTTCTGATCAAAAAACTAGAAAATGGCACCAAGATTAAAAAAAACTTTTAAAAATATTAGTTCACATGTAATGTTGTAAATTTAAAGTAGACCTCATGAGAGAGAAAAATTTGGAAACAAATCTTTGATGGTTGAATACTATCGCGCTCACCTGTAAGAAAGTCACAAAATGTTTTTAAAAAAAAACGTTTTTGCGTTTTATTTCAGAAATAGATCTGAACGAATGTGACTTCTTACTGGAAAAATGATTCGTAATTGTAGTTTTTTAGAAAAACTGTTGTATCATTTTGATAATCGAAATAAATGCTTACTGTGTTTCTAACACGAAGAGCGGTATATTCTTAGTTATGAGTGATAATAGCTGCAGGGGTTAGGTATATCTCTCTCTTTG
>BOPP01000363.1:500363-511621 GCA_017312745.1 Gryllus bimaculatus | reverse complement strand
TTATTATTATTATTATTATTATTATTATTATTATTATTAGCAATATAATTATAATAACTGTAACAATAATAATGATTTTATTATCCTTCTATTAGTATTCTTAATTTATTTTGTAAATTGCTGCCGCCAATATACAATCAATTGCAATTAAATGTAATATTTTTTTTGTATTTATGTAATTTATGTACATTTTGTATTGTCATAATTTAAAGTATATTATCTTCTCTTCAACGGGATTAGAAGCGACAGCCAGGATGTAACGTGTATCTGGGCGCAAGTGGCCTAAACCCTTCCACCCTCCTGGCCGGACAGTTCAAAAGAGATTTACTTTGAGTGAACCCCCGCACCTATGGATGATGAAGCGCGTCCGCCTTGGTATTGGCTGCAAATGTTCGATTATTGTTTCTCAGACAAACGGAATAAATCAAATTTGAAAGTATCTTGAGTGTATACCCTAAATATCCCGCAAGCCGGACACATGCAAACTGCATGTTCGAAACCGGATAGAATCCTGGTTGTAAGTGGGCTCCTTTAAGGTTCGATAAACCACGAGACGCTAGAAAATAAATTGACAAGTATCCAGAATATAACTTGGCCCCTTAATGTTATATAGTGAATACTAAGAAGTAAAATGATGAAAATGTCCACATCTGATATATTACAAGGTGACGTACTGTTTAACATTCACAACGACTTAAGTCCACCAGTTTTCGTAGGAAATCCAATGTTATAAGCGTTCTAAAGATAGCAAATTTTATATCATCAAATGATTCAGCATTCTAATTCGAAGAGATTGTTCTTCAAATAGTGAATGGTAATAAATAACGCATACAATTTTTGTAGTATTATATTACATTTTGTCAGCAAATAACCAAATCCTATAGTATGCATTACAGCGTATTCCACCGTCCATGCGATATCAGAGATTTCTAAGAAAATGAGACCTCCTTCTTTAAAGCTTTTTTTCCGCTACTCGAGGACAAAGTTTGAAGAAAACATCATCCACAATATACAGTATATGAATAATTATGTTATACTGCATACGTTAGAATTAACACGCATCAAGGATTAAACTAGTGGTGTTACCGAATGGTACAGACTTTCACGTAATATTTCCTTTGGTCTCGGCTAGCTATTTGGACTTGCCACATACCCCTGCCAGGTGCTATCTATCGCCCCTCAAAGTACATTTTTTTGAAATTTTCTTTATTTATTGGTTTCCTAACAGTAGAACAGAAATATTATGTTAAGAATATTAAAGAAGTCAAACCTCGTTCTAATGGCAATTTTCTTTACAAATTTGGAACCGTTTTTAAGAAAATGGTGTTTAAGCGCTACTATAAATTCAAAATTCGAAGCTCTATTTCACAGGTCATTTTTGAGTTTCCGAAAAAGGTCATTAGAAGTCTTTTGAAGAACTTAAACTAACAAGTACGATAGTATTTACAAATTGCTGTAAAAGTCCATATTAACGGTGTGAGAGATTTTTCAAAAAAATTGCACTAGTGCAATTTTTGAAAAATCAAAAAATACTTCCAAATTAACTTTACGTAATATTAAAGAGAGCAATTAGCTCTATCCATTCAATAAAATAATATTTTTGCAATTTTTCAAAAAACAAACGAATAGAGAAAATGGCGCTTATGTCATCTTATAAGAGTGCATTTAGCACTATCCCTACCACAAGTTCGAAAAAAATGTAAAGCCATTTTTGAGGAAATCTTTTTTTTTGTATTTTTTTAAAAATTGATCATTTTGCACGCAATATTGCGCGAAAACTATTAAAATTTTCGAAAAATGTATATGACCTTAATGAAAATACTAATTACGGACAACTAATTTTATGCAAAGGAAATACCTCTAAAAAATCTTCAATTTTGTAAATTTAGGAAGATGCGGAGACAATTAAAACTTTTGCAATTTTCGAAAATTCAGTTAACCGTGAAAATCGGATCTATGCTATATAAGTGCGTTTTACTCTAATTTAAAGAAAAAAATTGGAGCCATTTTTTGAGAAAAAATTGAAAATGTCCGGGTATACCCAAATTTTGAATACAGTATTTGAAAATCGTGGTCCCTCGAGTGGAGTCAGGTCCACAGCGGAATATCCAGCTTGGAAAAAATCGTATGATTTAGGCGCTAGTGGTGCTCACAATCTGTTGGATGGGTGGACGGAGGGATGGACCGTCGGATAGACGGACGGACATACGGGCGTTTTGAAAAAAACACTTTTTCGGTATCTGGAGACTCCAAAACGTGTATTTTCTTTGAAATCTGGAAAGTGATCTCAACAGCATTACATCACTTTTCCTATACTATGTAATCATACAATATATACGTATGTAAACAAATAAATGTCATATTACTTAAAAATACGTAACTTTGTGTTACGAGTGTCTTCTACTGGGGACTACACTAACTATTCTCAAAAATAATTTTCAAACAACTATACTTTCTCGTCTACTACCCGCATACGTTGTAAAGCGAAATATCGTGAATTTGCAGGAACAATGGGCAATATTCCGACAAAAGAACTCAATTTTATGGATCCCTGATACCAACAAAATGTGGATAACTCAAGCTCCTCTCTCTATAAGCAGTAAATTACATCCTTACATGAACACGCATTTGATACGTAAACTTAAATCCACGTCACATCGAGCGCATCCCCGAACCTGGCTGCCTGTTTCTCAAATGCAATTGTGTTTCAATCAATATATATTATTCTCCGCGCTGCGATCCAAATTCAGGTCCTTAGAGATAACAGCAGACATGTAACCCCTACAACATCAGTCGCACGCCTTTCCGATAGACTTCCGAAAATTAAATTTAATAAAGGTAATACACATCTCCGCTGCAATCGATGTAATTTCGAAAACCTCTCCTTCTTTGAACGCGTGAAAAACTAAAACCGAGGTCATTAGCATTGCCAGTAAGAGCATAAGAAATCCCGTACTTGGCGAATTTACTCGTTTTCCGATAAGGTGCGTCGACTCCCGTATACGATGTCAGCAAGATCAGCAGGCCTTGCGCATTGCAGCATGGCGTTTACCTAGTTCTAATAGCAGTTTTTTAAAAAAATACCATTCGAATATTAACAATATTTATTTCACTGCATTTCATTTTTAAAGAACTTTACAATGTTGGAGAAAAAATTGTATACTTTTCTATTAAGAAACGTGTTAATATCTCTAATATTACATTCTGTACTAAGAAGAAAACGGAAATATGATATTTGACATATCATCTGCAACAACATGGCCCAAACAGCATCTCGATACCTAGAACCGTTCACAAGATATTTGCTGTGGCCAACTCAGGTGGACCATTCTGTATACGGAGTTTTTACGTATTATAGAGAAAGTTATGTAATGATGCAGAAAAACGATTTCGAGATTTCAAAGGAAATACACGACTTGGGGTCCCCTGATCTCGAAAAAGTGTGTTTTTTCGAAACGTCCGGCCGTCTGTCCTCTGTCCGTCCGCCCGTCTGTCCGCCCGTCTGTCCGCCCGTCTGTCCGCCCGTCTGTCCGTCCGTCTGTCCGTCCGTCTGTCCGTTGGTCTGTCCGACGGTCTGTCCGTCTGTTTGTCCGTCTGTTTGTCCGTCTAGAAGGACAGCCAAGAAGTCATGAACTCGAGCCGCGGAAGCATACATGTTCATATGTCTGGCTGTCCGTCATCTGTCTGTGGGTCTGCGCACCATTAGCGCGTAAACCAGACGTAGGATTTCTTCCAAAATGGATATCTCTTGTTGATCTGGCTTGACCAAAGGCGCTGCGATTTTGAAAAACGTTCTTAAAAATTTGGGGGTACTTTACACGAGCCCATGTGACATTTTCAAAATTTTCTGAAAAGTGGCTCCAAATTTTTTTGTTAAATTTTTTGAAAGTATAAAGTAAAATACGCTTATGAAGATGCCATTAGGTCCGCCATCTCTGAAATTTTGAAAATTGCGACAGATTGAGTGTTTTCGGCGTCTTCCTGCAATTACAATATAGAAGATAGAGATTTTTCTTCAAATATTGTTTTGCTCCATATTTAGTTCTTCATTAAGGTCTCGTATTTTTGAAGATTTTAGTAGTTTTGCGCAATATTGCGTGCAATATGCGCAATTTTAAAAAATAACAAAAACAAGATTTTTCAAAAATGGCTCCAAATATTTTCTTTAAACTTTTGGTAGAGATAGTGCTAAAAGTACTCTGAGATTACTTAAACGTCATTTGCTCTATTTCCTTTTAAAAAATTACAGAAATGTAATTATTTATGACTTTTCTCTCACGTTAATATTTACATCAGCGCCCATGTGTTCACATTATCATAATTATGAGTACATGTGCTTTAAATAATGCCATATAAAGTATTTCGAAAACTCAACATTTTTCTGCGAAAATGAACTCAAAATTCCGCATTTTCAGAAAAGCTCAAATGAATCCTGTGTAATCCAGAGTAATGTGAACTCTGAAACATAAGACGTGAATAGACACCAGCTGAAATTACAAAAGAATGCAAGTAATAGGAAGAAATTTTGTAGATGGAGAGAGTATCAGAGAAAATTGATTTACCAGTGATGACAGTTAATTACAAATTATAGACTGAAATTGTCAATCACATAATGATTATAAATGATGGACTCCCATTCTTCGTAATTGGTGAACATAACACATGGCACAAAACACACACGCAAGCACGCACGCGCGCACACACACACACGCGCGCGCGCACACACACACGCACACACACACACAGACACATACATATATACCCAGGAAAAGATGAATTTATCTAACATTGAAAATCCAACAAACAAGGGAGGCAAATGAATGAAGAAAACTAAAATTAAATACACATGTCTAATTAAAAATTAAAGTAAATTTAGCCCTAGTTAACAAATATTACAAAAACTTTTTTCTGATCAAAACTAAGAAAATGGCACAAGATTAAAAAAAAGCTTTAAAAATATAGTTCACATTAATGTAATTTAAAGTAGACCTCATGAGAGAGAAAAATTGGAAACAAATCTTTGATGGTTGAATACTATCGCTCACCTGTAAGAAAAGTCACAAAATGTTTTTAAAAAACGTTTTGCGTTTTATTTCAGTATAGATCTGAACTGAATGTAATTTCTTACTGGAAAAATGTCATAAGTGTAGTTTTTAGAAAAACTGTTGTATCATTTTGATAATCGAAATAATGCTTACTGTGTTCTAACACGAAGAGCGGTATATCTTAGTTATGAGTGATAATAGCTGCAGGGGTGGGGTATTGCGTGAAACAAGAAAAGTGTCACATTTATAATTATGACTGTTTTTATGTTTGCTTTTCCAAAAAGTGAGTGTTATCCATGCTTCACATTTTGAATTGGGAGTTTTTTTCTCATTTATGAGGTAACAACATAATTTCATTCTTTCATTGAAAATTGTGTCAAGAATTCTGATGAGAGTTGAGTGAACAATGAGTGAGAAAACAATTGGTTTGTCTTATAACTTAAAAAATGTAGTTTTATTATTATTATTATTATTATTATTATTATTATTATTATTATTATTATTATTATTATTATTGCCGAGAAGGGGGAAATGCGTTACGCATACCGGTACCGGTTATGTCGGACTCTCCAGCGTGGCATATCGACTAAAACCTAACCTCCTCGATTGACATGGGCCGTGGTATCTTCTGCGCGGGACCGTCGTTGAAACATTACTTCTCGCAGAAAATTGGCTGAGAGCACAAGCTTTCCTCTTCAGATGGTCGCTATGGTATTTTAGCTCTCTCTGCTTTTAGTAGTGGCTTTCTGTTTTAGTACGTGAGTCACGAAGTCTCGCACTGTTTTCCAGTTGTCTCTGGATTGCTGCATAGTCTGGGCTGTGTTTGCAGGCGTTAATTCCCGTCGCAATTTGCGGTAGCAGTTTCTTCTTTCTTCCTCCCGAGCTTTGCAACTAATATGGTGTGCATAGCGTCGTCGTCTTCTTCATGGCATAGTGCGCATATCGGGCTTTCAGCGATTTTAATGCTATATAGATACGCTTGAAAGTTCCCATGCCCTGAGAAGGCTTGCGTCAAATAGAAGTCCATTGCGCCATGGTTTCTTCTGGTCCAAACTTTGATGTTAGGGACGAGGCTGTGTGTCCATCTACCTTTGTACTCCAGGTCCCATCGGTTTTGCCACTGGTGCAGTAGATGGTTTCTCAATTCCGCTTTGATATTGTCTAATTGTCTTTTGGACAGGGTTTGTTGTTTATCTGCTGTCGTCCTCGGGTACATTGTCCACCTTTCCTGGGATAAAAGGTCCACTGGGGGGATACTAGCCAGTACTGTCACTGTCAGCATAGTCTGGGCTGCACTGTCGGATACCGTGCGATATCCTGAGATTATCCTTAGAGCCATCCTTCTCTGTATCTGTTTGAATTTCCGTCAAATGGACTCTTTAGCTAGCGCATCTGCCCACACTGGGGCGGCATACAGCGTTTTTGAGTGCACTACGGCAGAAATGAACCTTCTTTTGCTTTCACTGGGACCTCCTGAGTTCAGCATTAGTCTGGAGAGATTTGATCCAGTCTTTGCAGCTTTTCCTGCTGATTTTATAATATGGGATCCGAGGCTCAATCGTGAATCAATTTCCTCCCCCAGGTATGTAATATGCCGTTTCCATTCAATGAGTTCCTCCCCCGGTCGGATCACCGGGGGGCGGAATGCTCTCCGGTTTGTGATCAATACAGCTTCTGTTTTGGCAACAGCCATCTGGAGGTTTCTTTGGTCCAACCATGTTTTAACCCTGCGCAGTGTTTCGTTGGCCTTCATTCTCAGTAGTTCTACGTTGTCACTGTGGCATATAATCAGTGTGTCGTCAGCGTAGCCTATGAGACTGCAGTTCTTTGGGAGTTCGATATTCAGCAGGTCGTCATATAGAGTATTCCACAGGAAGGGGCCTAACCTTGATCCCTGTGGAACACCGCTCATCATGTCTTTCTCAATCCTATACCCGTTATTGTAGATTATTTTCCTCTTACTGCGGTAGTCCTCCAGGATCCTCACAAGGTATTCAGTGATCTTCCTAGCTACTAGGGCATGTATGATGTCTTTCCAGCTGGCAGAATTAAAGGCATTTTTGATGTCAATCGCAACCAAGGCACAAAAACTCTTATTCCTTTTTGCTGTTTCTGCCTGGTGGACTGCATCTGAGATCGCGTTTATTGTCGAGAGTCCCTTCCTAAATCCAAACTGGCTCGTTGAAAATTGGACATGTCTCTTTAGACGTAGAAGGAGCAAACCCTCCAGTAATTTGCTCATCGTATCCAGCAGGTACAAAGGTCTGAACGATGAGGTCCGATCGATTGGCTTGTTACCTTTCCGCATGAGAATTAGCTTCTGAAGTTTCCAATCCTTATAGAATTTCCCTTGATCTCCGCAGTTTTGACTTCCCAGAAAAGGGGTTAAAACCTGCTTGCTCTATGCTTTCACTTGTCGCAGAATTGCATTTCAGAGACGCCAAGCGGTCCACGTCTCTGAGATTGCAGTCGCTGGTTGACGACCTCCGGGGGACCTGCTTGCCCACCCCCGGCTGCCGGTACTGGGGCTCCGATCCTTCCATCGCACTGTGTGTAATTTTGGCAATCTAGGTGGAATAAATTCAGAATCTACAAAACTATGAATTGTTTATTTTTCTACAAAACATATATTGAAAATAAATGATAAATCTCATACATGGAACAAGATTCGTTGAAATATTTTAAAGGAAACTATTTTTTTAAATAATAAAATAATCGGGCAACTACTGTAATCATACGAATTGAGATTGAAAAACGCCAATAGAAAATAAAATGAAGTGCATATATAATAAATAAAAGTAGCTAATTCTTATATTATAATTGTGAATTACTAACAAATGAATAATAATATAGATAAACTAAAATGAAAACAAATTTAAGAATTATAGAGGAAAAGAATTATTACGAAGCACAATATAATCGGTCTTCATCCAATGAATCCTCGGATGAGGTGATGACTACTACTTCTTCAATGTCTTGTTGATCAATGTCCAACAAATTGATAATTTTTTCATTGTATTTCTTCTTTTTAGGTTTCAAAGATTGCTGTAAACTTGCAATATATGGATAAGATGTTATGAGAAGCCTGTTCATGAGATCAGTGTTGGTGTCTACTCTTGACGTTTTCCTTGTAAACAGTTCCCTGAACTTTCTGTTGTCCTTATTTCTTGCTTCGTGAGCTTCCTCAGAAAATTGTCCAATAGGCAGAATGCAACTTTCCATTATGTCCCTTCCATGGAAGAGAATCTTATATAGAGTTACGGGCATGCGATACCAGTAGTAATGTTGGAGGTACAAGTCTCGTGTGCAATTAATAAATTTTTCAAAATTATGTAAATTGATTTCTTCCCACTGTTTAGGCATTCTAATATGACCCTAAAACGCTTTATTGTATCCCGATTTATTCCAGTTATTTCTGAAGATATCTCAGGGTTTCGGAAGAACTTTCGAGCAATATTTCCATCATTAGTATTGCCACTGCGCTTTAGGCATATCAACTAGTAGCCCTAACTTCTGCCTGAATGTATCTTGGGTGCTTTTCTTCCTTTGAGATATTGTTTCTTTATTTACAGCTCCTCTTATCTGAGTTGTACGAATTGACGTCTTCAATTTGGCACAAACTGCGTTGGAGTGTTGATGTACAACGCACAGTTAGTCCTAAACTGTTACGACTTTCTACAACTATGATTATTGCTGAATCTGAGCGCGGGCGAACAGAAGTTTCTGGAATTTAAAAACGTGATGATTTTGATACAACATGAGGCAGCCTGCAACATTTTCAAAAAATTTCTCAAAAACTGGATTCAGACCTGTTATTAAACATTCTTCATTTGAGAATAATGCATAAGAAAATAGCGCAAGGTTCGTAGATTTTCGTCTCTGAAACCACTATAAATTTTCGAAAACTTACAGTAGCGGTTTTTGTTCTTTTTTATAATTTTTCGGACTCGCACCCCGTTTTAACTTTTTTTTAACAACAGTAAATGAACAGTACATTTTCTCAACTAAAACTTTCTGAGATAGACTGATAGTTGAATATCAATGGAGATGCATACATTTTTCGACAAGATATGAGTAGTTTTCATCCCGCTAATTTTGCGTTAAATGCGAGGGCGAATATGTAAACAATTATTTTCTTTGTCGATAATTATAAAACTTCGCGATTAGATCTCAAGACGCTTGCACAAAAGGTGGTACAGCTCCCGGTCTTAGGCTTACTTTCGGTAAGAGATTAATATACCGAAGGGGTAAATTATAATGCCATGCGTAGAAACTGTTTAGAAAATTGTGAACCACCGGGCGTGTCCTGCCTATCGCGATCAATACCATCAGAATTTAAGACGTGACACTCGTCCAAAGCTATCATCGTAATCTACTTGCCGAAGAATCATCTCTATTTTTAAAACTTAGATCTTGAAAACTAATGTAAATAAAAAAACGGGTATGGATTTTGGAAATTGTAAAGGCATTGAATCAACGTTTTTAGAAGCGGTCGGGCTACTAGACAACCCTTGACCCTCGCGCGTCTAACCTCTTTAGACGCTCACGAACCCCCGTCTGCTGCACACCCATGAGCGACCGTCCCGCACGTACGAAACGTCCCGATAAGTGTAATGTGAACTCTTTACTCTTCTAATAGCCTGTATAATATCTGAAGTTCTCGATAGGTGCAAAGGCAACGTCGATGTTGCGATAACTCAAAATATTTCGAAATCGATTCCCAGAGCTCGATCTCGATTCCCAGAAGCAGTCCTTCTTTCCTTAATTTTATTCGAGTGAACTGTCTAACTCTTCTCGGGGATGTAAGCCAGAAAGTCTGTTTTACTCTCTTTTCTTTTAGCCTTGAGTGGTTCAGATAACCAAAAAGTTTAAGTGGACAACCAGAGTGTTTCCTCTGTCTGTGCATCATCAATTTTAGAAATGAGCTTGGGAACTTGGAAAGATTTATGATTGCTGATCTCATGCCGGATGTATGAATTAGTCTATATAATCTTTGGGTTTATACCTCCCAACATGTTTTCCACTTGTTTTCGTTAATGAACAACCAAAAATTTTTAATTGAGTTCTATGGACCTTATTGAAATGTGAGTAATAGTTTCTTCACCTAATTCGCGTAAACGTACAAATTACAGCTCATACCTTGACTTCCGGGGGGCTGACGACAACCATACATCAAATAGCGGTCATTTCAGACAATTGCACTTGCTCCATCTGTGATTGAAAAAAAATGAAAGCTCACAACTGCGCAATATGCGCAGCTGATCTTTTGTAATTTTAAATACCCCAAAGAAGCAATGGTTTACGACAATGTAGTCATCAAACGTTCAAACTATTGAAACTCAATTTAAACATCCATGGTATTTGTAAAATGGCGCAGAAAGTTAAAACTAAAATTACTTACTTTTTCAAAAAGCGCCTAACAAACAAATTACAGCACTTTTTGCTATCTTAGGACTAATAAAAGCAATATTACATCAAAACACAAATGTTTAATCACTGCTCTTGATATGCGTTCAGGGGTATGCCAACCTATCTCCAACACGAGCTGTACTGAAAATGCTAATCTGTATAGCAGACGTGCGGTGCTAGAGCACAGATTGTGCGGCGTTTGAACCTTGTTCTACTGCCAGCTTGCATTCCCACGCAGAATAAGAACATAACCCATTTGTATACTTGGACTTCTATTAATCGAACCATACAAACCCACAAAACTAACCATATTAATACTGTTGGAAAAATGTGACTTACGTCCGCCTAGATGGCCAAAAATTACACACTGTGCATCGTGGGTTTCTATTCGCGGTTCACCCTTCCCTTAGCGATTTACAGCCTCCAGCTCTATTTGGTCCACGGGTGGATTTTAATTCCTCCTACCTACCCTCCGACGATAGCCGGGTTAAAGCATTTCCCGATCAGCCACCTGGGTGACGCGTCTGATAGGCAGACAAAGGCTGACTCTCTTCGCGGAATATTATAATTTATTATTATTATTATTAATTGATATTATAATAGTATTCATTATGATTTATTTATTGTCATTTATAACATAAGTATTATTATTCATTATTATTATTATTATTATTATTATTTATATTATTATGTTTATTATATTTAATATTAATTATTTTATTATTATTATTATATTATTATGATTAGTTATATTCTTCTTATGTATGTTTATTAATTTATTAATTAATTTATTCATTATTATTA
>BOPP01000363.1:449958-500338 GCA_017312745.1 Gryllus bimaculatus | reverse complement strand
CAGTACAAACGATGCGAAAGTAGTGATACTGTAGAAGTGCAAAATATATGCACTGAACCCCCTTATGTTAAAGATGAAAAGGAATAACTACAGAGCGAATCTTCTGCGCGATAATATCTTCTGCTCTATATCGGTCACTTCACAACTAACCTCTGTCTTTTTCTCGATAAACACTAGTTTTTGCCCTCCGCGTGCTTGTTCTTATATCCTGCTGGTGCTAGTCACTGGTCGTGATGTCTGATAAGTTAGTATATTATTAATCCAATTTATTTCTTGGCTTGTTTTTCGGATTCGTAAATATTGCACGAGTAAACAACAATAGTGCGAACATTTACTCTTTCCTGCTTCTACTGCGCTCTCTATCTCTTCCTTACGTTCACTCATTTGTACTCTGTATCTGCCGCTTCTTTCTTTCTCTTTTCTCTTGGATCTGCTGATTATCTTCCCCGCTGATGCTATGTACATTACAGTATGGTTTCTTGACTTCGCCGCGTCCCTTACCGCTTTCTTCATCTGTTCGTTTGCATCGTATAAACACAGGAGAGCCAACGACACTTCTGAATTCGTGTGGTGGAGTAGGTTTCGGAGTGCCTCTATTTACACGAACGTCGTGAGTTCCGTATTTTCGACAAAAAACTACAGAGCTTACTATGGTCGTGATCTTCCGCAGATCCCGTACCGTGTTTCCTTCTCTTCGCTATAACTGCCTCATGATAAAGTCGAAGTACGCTTCCTGTAATCGTGCGTCCGCGACTATTTCTTGATGAACGTAAACAGCCGGTGTCTCTGATCAAAATACCAGGCGAAGGACCAGCGCAGCACCCTGTTATGTTACCTCCCATACGTTATCCTTATTATGGTCCACATGAACTGTCCCCCAATGAAGTGGCGACGTTTAAGTGGCACAACATACTTCCTCTTCTTCCGCCTCAGATTTTTGAAGCAGCTTGTGTAGTCTTCTGTGCTACATTCGTGATATTTTCTCTAGTATGCTTCTTCCTTCGACTCAGCCTACGATAGTGTCTACTACCCTACACATTTAACCTAATGCTAAATTCACTACAGTTCCATAATAAATATTGCTCTGGAGTACAGTCCGGGTATACCCCAGCGCCATCTATGTTTTATCCAGAGCCTTTTATGTACACAGTATCTCATGACGATGCAAACAGACACAAAAGATTTTTAATGTGTGTGGAAAGGATTATCGTCTATGGACCTATATTGAGAAATGTGAAAGTTTAATTAGTTTTCTTCACCTTAATTCGCGTCGAGTACCAAACCAGCTGTAAGCAGACGTATGCGATAAATTTAGCAGCGTCATACCTTGACTCCGGGAGCTTACACACCATACATCAAATGTCAGACGCCCTTGTCCAGAAATTTGGCGTCACCAATACATCAGTGGAAAGGAATTGTCACCTCCTCCCGAAATAGAATATGTACAACACCAATGGTGGCGAGGCAATGACCATTACTTGTCCCGGGGAAATGAATCAAAAGCGCTAGCCTATCTTCAACTGGCTGGCCTCTTTCATTTTTCTCCTTTGTCTGGACTCACATCCCACTTCTTCCTCACCTCAAACTATCCTCTCTGTCACTCCCAGCCTCACAACATCCTCCCCGCACTATATCTCGCCCGGCTACACCAAAGCGCAGCTGCATCTGTTGTATTAAATGTGTAAATAACCGAGTGCGGACCCACCAAGAACGACGAGTTTCTATAGCGACAATGGTCGAGCTGCACCACACGTCTAACCACATTGTAAGACCTGCAATCACACCTCTCAGTGGAGTACGTGAATATGCCGTACCCAAAATGCCGCCTGCGGCGAAAGGTAAGTAGGGCGTAAGACAGCGAAGTTTTCGACACTTGACGTTTTTCAAAAAGGCGCACCTACAAACGAGATACAGCCACGTGTGATCGGCGTTGGATGTGAGTCATTATAGGCGACCTAAGTAAAAAGGTGCGAGAACGTAGCTCATAAAACACATAACGAAGCTGCAGGATCGCCGGGCGGCCGAACCAAACGGTTGAATCGGCCAGCTTGAGTGTTAATCACATGCTGCTTTGATATCCTGTCGCAAGGGATGCCACCAGCGAGGCCGTCGAAGCTGGAGGCGATGCTCGGCACAGAAGGAGTCGACTGATACTGAAATGCGAACTGATACAGACGCGTGAGCTGTGCTAGCAACCAGAAATTGTGGGTGGTGTTGCAGCGGCCACAGAATGAGAATATGCAGGCGCGGAGACAGATATGTCTAAAGGTTTGAATGAGAGCCTGGGGACGGTGGACCTTAGTTGGGTAACCAGGTAAGAACGACAGTGTGAGGCTTAGGCTCTTTAGGCGGGCCGGTGCTGCGTGTCGTATGTGATTGATGGTTGTGTGTTTAAACATTGATGTCGTATATAGGCTTGTCCGCCTTTCATGCAACCGCCACGGTCAGGAATTAAGTACAGACGAAAAATAACCACAGTTTACATGCTGTTGCGATGAGACTGTGAGCGTTATACAGATATATTATCAATATCAGAGTTTAAGGTACACTCATATTAGGTGACTAACCCAGTGTATGTCAATAGCGTTTGGAACACTAAAGTCCTGGACATATGACAAGTCTCGTCTCCATAGAGATATCGGGACCATAAATAACACACATTTCGAGTAAAGTGCAAGAGTAGATGCGAGAGAATAAATGCTTGCTGGGCGTAAATATTGTGTTACATCTTTTTGTCCTCTCTTCTGAGGTATACACCGAATATCCTCCTTAGCGCGATATGTATTACTGATCGTGCCCCGCAAGCGTCTGTATTTTGGTCCACTGATGAGATAGAATTAAAAGGCGCTAGACGTTGTGCGATTTGTATTTAGCCCACACCCACTGACTCGGCTGGTCAGTTTAAGATTTCTGCACGTTGGATTAAAACTTAAGCAGTTAGGCCGGCAAAAGATAACAGAGCATTGTGCGCCGATCACACCACACTGAGAGGGGACGCCGCCTGAACGACATTGAAAGAAGGTGGTCCAAAGAGAAGAACGTGGAGCTGTTTTGGAAACCTTTGAATATCTGTACTAAATGTTGAAGATAAATTGTCATTTTAACGAGAGAATGGACCCTCTCTCTGAATAGTGAACAATAAATAGCTACTCTCCTCGGAAAATCTAATTTATTTTCGATTACTTATATTTTATATCGTCTATACTTATAATATGTTATCTGGCGATTATTATTATATGGAGCGGTATATAGCATTATTTCTACTATTAAACTAGTTATACTTGAACTGTACATTATAAATACCATTATCAGATCTTATTATTATTATTATTAATTGTGCATATTATAGAATAGCTATTATTCTACTGATTTATTCTATTGTATGTTATAACATAAGATATTATTATTCATTATTATTATTATTATTTATTATTATTTATATTATATATGGTGATTATTATTAGTTTATAATTATTATTATTATTTTATTATTATTTTATATTATTACTGATGATTAGTTATATTCTTACTGTATAGTAGTAGTTTATTGTATTATTATTATTATTATTATTATTATTATTATTATTATTATTATTATTGTTATTGTTATTATTAATTTTATTACTAACTAGATAGCACACACATTCCTGGTTTCACCCTACCTAGTGGTTCATGTAGGGAAAGAGACAAATCACATCATGCTTATGGTGATACTTGCATCTTTGTTAAAAGTAATATTCATTCTGTGCCAATCACAGATTACTCCTCTCTCTTAAAAAATAAATATTTTGAAATATCTATTATAGACTTACGGAAAGAAAGATATATGGACTTCATGTACGTATCACAGCATCACAGGAAACACAAATGTTTTCTTAAAAAATCTTGAAACTGTTCTTGTTAAATTTAAAAGACATAGTAACTATAAAATTATATTATGCAGTGATTAAATATAAACTGTTTGTCAAAATCAAATGAAGAGAAACTATTCAAAACTTTACTTAAATCTTTCAACTAACAATTATAAATCAACCTTCCAGAATATCTAAAAAAAGCAGTATGACGATTAATGAAACAATAATAGGCACCAGTAATTGCAGCTATTCAGTTACTACATGTAACTCAGGGTTTAATGACAATACAGAAAATACTCAAAATGAAAATGGACCCAAAAGTTATTAAGGAAACACTTTATAGAGAAAGCCAAAACTTTTCTCAGTAAAACGTAGACAAATTTTACTCTCTAATAAGTTCAGAAAACTGGGAGGATGTGTACAAAGCAACAGACACAAATACCAAATTTAACTTATTTATAAACATATTCCAAAGTTATTTCAACACTATTTTCTCACAAACACTGATGAAAATAAAAAGCAAAACCCACAAATCATGGATAACAAAAGGAATCAAAACATCATGTGGAAGGAAATAAATCATGCATGAAACAAGCCTTCACCATGAATGTAGTTCTCATTTCATTGCTTGTTACAAAACATACAAAAGTACCTCGAACATACAAAAGTAATTAAACAGACGAAACAGTTAATGAATGATCAATGCATTGCCAAAGCACAAAACAAAACAAAAGCAATGTGGAACACTGTGAAAAATACTCTAAAAACAGAAAACAGTAACACTAAGAACATTGAGCTTCACTACAAAAATAATGTTCTGCGCAACCCACAAGCAGTAGCAAACACATTCGATAGACATTTCTCAGAAATTGGAGAAAAATTAATTCACTCCAATTCTTAAAATAATAATATTATGCAGTCAAATATCCACACATCAACATATGTAAACTTCATATATGTCTGTGATACATCACCTGCAGTAATACAAAAAATCATAAATCAAATGAAAAACAAATTCTCTACAGGACCGGATAATATCCCTAACACCCTCATTAAACATACTGCAACACATTATAGAACCGCTCACTCATGTTGGTAACCACTTCTCAATGACAGGTATTTCCCAGAAATTCTCAAAAAGAAAACATAAAGCCAGTATTCAAAAACATGCACAATCTCATGAATTACAGACCAAAATCTTTACTATCTAGATTCTCAAAAATTCTAGAAAAGCTTTTTAAATGACTAAATGACTAAAAATTTCTCTCAATTCAGATAACATATTGACAGATGCCCAATATGGATTCAGAAATGGTAGATTTACAGACACGGCTATCTTCACCTTTCTAAATGACATACTAGTTGCTCTAGATCAGAAAGAAATCCCCATCAGTTTGTTTCTAGATTTATCAAAAGCATTCGACATTATTGACCATCACATACTGTTATCCAAACTTGAAAGTTTGGGAACTAGAGGCATTACTCATCAACGAGTTAAATCTTACCTTTCAAATCGTTGTTAAGTAGTGACAATCAAGCATGTTAGAGATAAAAAGATTTCTACCCATTTTTCCCTACCTTAAATGATAAATTATGAAGTGCCACAATGATCAATCTAGGCCCTATTCTGTTTTTATTATACATCAATTACATGTCCCTGACCATACAAAAGAGCAAAATGGCCCTATTTACAGATGACACAAACATTATTATTAAAGCAAATGCCAAACAAACTCAACAAAAAGAAGCACAGCTCTAGAGGCACTAGTAAAATGGTTCCAGGAAAATAAACTCATCATAAACACCAGTAAAACTGTCTCTTTAAACTTTCAAAATCCACTCACAAAAGAAAAGCCTCCAGCACAATTGATGATAAAAAATATGCCTGTTAAAAAAAGCCCAAAAAAAAACACTTTCCTTGGATTGACTATTCAAGATGATCTAAAATGGAACTCCCATATCAAAGATCTAAACAATAGGCTTATCAAGTCATGTTTTGCCATATACATCCTTAAGACAAATTCTAACTTCGATGCACTGTGAATGGTGTACTTTGCAAATGTTCACTCACACCTAAAATACAAAATAATATTTTGGAAATACTGCCCAGAAAATATGCACACTTTCATCATCCAAAAACGAATATTCAGAACAATGACAAACACTCACAAGCATGAGTCCTGCAAACCACTGTTCAAAAAATTACAAACACTCCCACTCCCATGCATGTACATATTTGAAATATTCATCTTCACAAAGAAGACATAGGAAACAAGAATTCTGTTACTCTGAACACAGAAGTTCATAAGTATGATACTAGACAAAAAAGAAAATGTATGTCCCACACAAGTGAAACTTCACTCTTTCAAATAAGTACCCTTATAGAAGGCACTACACTATATGGCAAACACCCTAGTGAATCCGAACCCAAACTGGATGTTGGATATGAAGGTCGAACCCAGCCCAGGCACGAATCTCCAATGAAGACTTTATTTTTCTCTCTTTTTTCCTTTCTCTTTTATTATTATTGGTGTTTTTTTTTTCTTTTTTATTATTTTTTTTTTTAATTTTAGACTTCTTACATTACAACTACAAAATTAATTAGCCCTCCATTATATTGTATTTAGTATGAGAATTGAATTGAATTTTAATTTATCTTACATTTAATTTATAGAAATACCTTTTTTGTACATTGTATGATTATATACATATCCTCTCTTGTCATAATGGCATATGCTGTATTATGTGACAAATATATTGTTGTTGTTGGCGTAGTTAATAATGTTAGGGAGATTGTGCCTCCTCGAATGTTAAAGCACTATGGATCTGCTGCTCATGTGCAGTACAAGATTCGCACTACTAGTGCATCAGTGCATGCCCAGAAGATCAATAGTGCTGACGTTATGGCATGCACAAACTCTCTATTGGTAAGGCCTCCCTTGACGGACAGTTCAAAGGGTAGGGTTCAGACTAAGAAGTACTCTAGTAGAGGACGAAACTAGCGGAAGAAGGCTCCTCGAAGGATAGGGGAGACTCAAGGTGAGATAAATCCGAATTCACTAGGGAGAATACTCTGATATCAAATCCTGGTGGCTCAGAAGCAGTGAAGAAACAACCCCACTTCTCGGATTACCCTGCACCGTGCTTGTACCACGGTCAGGGGTCATTCAAATTACAAAAATCTTCAAACAAATAAACCGTATAAATCCCAAATATAACATAAGTGAGAAAAGGACGAGTGATTCAGAATAGGGTAGACTAAAAATTTCCACGTGGAATGTAAGAGGTTGGTGTCAAAGAAAAGGATCTCAATGATGAATTAAAGGAAAATAACATTAATATAGGTATTTTAACAGAAACGAAGAAAAAGTGTAACTAAAAATCTTAACGATTACACAATGATTTAACCTGGAGTAGCCAGAGTAAAATTGCAAGTAGTGGAGTGACAATATTGTTTGATAAGAAATGGACCTAAAAAATAAGTAATTACTGCATAAAAAAAAATAACAGTAAAATAAAAATGGAGAGATGTCATCTAATATGTTCGGAATCTATGCCCTACAAGAAGGAAAAAAGAACAAACCACAATTTTTTATGAAAATATACAGAAAGTTATTTTCCAAATTAATAACAGAAAATGCTTGACATAGTGAATATTTAAATGCAAGAGTTGGAAACAAACCAATACCTAAGATGAAAGGAACCTACTAGCAGCGGAAAATGAATAATAATGGTATAGAATCAAAAATGTTTGCCACCTGTTATAAATTAAATTAGCTAACACATTCTTTAGACATAAAGATATTTATAAATATACTAGGAATGCTGGAGGATAGAGATCACTCATAGATTTTATTAGAGTTAAGAAGAAATTATCAACCCTAATTCAAGATACAAGAGTTTATAGAGGCAAATGTATTTACTCAGATCACTATTCGTTTGTCTCAACTATTAAATTTCTAAGTAGTTGGAAAAATCTAAGCCCCAAAAATAAAAATTGTGTAGAAGAAGGTTTTAAAGTATATCTGCTACAAGAGGAGAGTATTAAAAAACTATATCAATAGACACTTGATAATTACTTAGGAAATATACCAACAAGCAATAAAGAAGAGAAAGAAAGGGAAAATAGTAAAACCTGTATAGAAAAAGTGACTTTCAAAAGCAAAGGGGAAAAAAAGGAAATTAGGAAAATGAAAAGACTCAGAGTGTGGAATAAGCAGTGGCAGAGAAAAAGAAAGCATACTTGAAATATCTTCAAACACGGAATGGAAGAAGTAAGAAATAATATCACTGCAATGAAGCAAATGAACTATCTCGTGTAACACATCATGAGGCATGGAATCACTTCATAAATAAAATAGAAAATGATATTCATGAGAGGCAAGAAGTACCCTATACAGTAATGAAACAACTCAATTAAAACGAAAAAGATACCATTCAATTGAAGGCTACAACACTATAATAATCTATGGTACAATTCACTGGAAGAAAATGAAGAACGAGAAGAATAGAAATATAATGTTGATCTACTAACAATAGAAGAATTATTACAAGTATTAAAAGAAATTAAATGTAGAAAAGCTACTGGTATAAGTAATATAAATGTATAATTACTGAAACACGGAAGCACTTTTCTCCATTTAAGACTATTGCATCTATAATATCAATGTCCACTAAAAAGTACAATACCAAAAGATTGACAAACAGCCCTAATAATACCTGTGTTTAAAAAAGGGGATTGAAGCAACTGTGCAAATTATAGAGGTCACTTAAACACAACATAAAATCTACAGTAAAATGATCCAAAAGAGGATTAAGACGTTAGCTGAAGTTATAATATGAGAAGAACAAGATGGCTTCAGAAAGTGAAGATCTTGCATAGATAATGTTTTTGTATTGAACCAAATAATAGAGAAAAGAAGAGAGTTTAATTTAGACATGCACATTGCATTCATTGATTTTCAAAAAGCCTTCAACCAAGTAAACAGGAGAAATTCATGGGCTATAATGGGTAGAAGAGGCTTTCCAAAACATTTAATAAACTGAGATAAAATCTATACAAAATTACAAAGATCTAAATATAAATAAATTCACACCGGTCACAAATATTAAAAACTAACCAAGGATTAAATTACCACAAGAAATTTAATAACCAAACTATTTTTGATAAATGATTTAATGATTCCCCGATTTACCGGAATTACTAATAGATTCCAAAGAGCCATAAAAACAGATTCAATGAAAAATTCAAGTTTAGATATAAGATTTTAAATAAAATAAATGCTATTAAAAATTTAATAGATGGTATACCTTATAGGGAAAAGAAACACAGTTTGTAGGATTGCTTGTCAAAATTGTAATGAGTATTACATAGGACAAACCAAAAGGAAACTATTTACAAGAATTAGAGAGCATGTGAGGAATATTAGAGAACCTTCCAATAGACAGAATTCGGCCATGAGTCATAGAATAAAAACGGGTCACCAAATGGACTTTAAATATGTCAGTATTGATGATATTGAAACCAGAAAATTTCCCTGAATTGTTTCTGAAACTTTACATATGAAATTATATAAAATCATGAATTCTATGGTAGAAAGTAATTGTTTCACAAATGCATATGACAGTATTTTGCATAGCATCAAACAATGTTTTAACGAATAAACAATTCACTTCATTCCTTTTTAATTTCCTTCTTTTTACCTCCTCTCTCCTCCTCCTCACACTCTTTTCTCCTCCATTTCTTCTCTTCATAACTTCACCAGTCATATGTTGTTTAATGTCCAGATCACAGACAGTTATGGACTGTTGTAATTTACAAATGAAAGTACTCCACAAATGATTTGGAGTCCTATTTATAATAATTTATTAACGAAAACTGAATATGATGATAAAGTGATATGTTTTTTATGAAGTGGATGTTTATCTTACATATCCTATAACAAAATGTCATTTATCGACATTAGGATTCATAATATGTATGTGTTTATTTCATTTAAAATCAATAAGGTAAGCTTCCTGATCTGAATATTTCCTGCTTACTTAACATGTTTCTCTCATGTGCAAAATCTTAACAGGTTTATGTAATCAGCTGTAATTGTCATTTAACTTGATCTTATTTTAGTGATATATTTCTCACCTGATGATGGAGATGCAACCCCCCCCCCCCCCAAATGTTGTGTACATTCAAGAAAGTTTTAAATAAACTGTGTTTATGAACTGTTAAATTTTTCTTCAATTTAAATGCATGATTGTCTATAAATCAGTTTAACCTGTTTTAAAGGAAGAATGGAAAAGCCATTTAGAAAGAATTCAAAAAAAGGGCCACCTAAACAAATGGTACATTACAACCCAAGAAGGAAGACTATGTATATGATAGTTTGACGTGTGAAGATGGAACAGGCAGCCTTCTAGATCTTGAAGTTCAGAAGAAGAAGAAATTTTAATTTATGTACAAGTTCATTTGCCGAACATAGAGGACCATCAGTCTTGTGTGATGTTAGTGGTGGCCTCTGTTTGAATTACTTAGAAATAGCTTCTTGACTTAAACCAGTGATTTTAAAACATTCTAAAGGTAGCACTTGCTTTGCAGGTGACTCATGACAATGAAGCACATTCTGTGACATACATTAAAGTTATGAGTTTGTAAAATAATTTGCTAGAAAATATTTTTGCTTGACAGTGGGGGGAACACACACATGCACATACACTGTTACTGGTATTGTTTAGCAAAATGTAAATGTTATGTGCCACCAGGTAGTTTCGTAATGATTTTATAACCACTGGCGTATAAATTCAGAAGAGGGAGTTAGAAGGAAAATTAATATTTTGTTCACAATTCTTGCCCAAAACACTCATTTCTTTCTGTATTCAGTATTCAATTTGTAAATGGTTTAGGGTAGGCATCCCAGAATTAAGAATTCATGCAACAGAATACACTTCTTCCTATAGCATGTGACACAGTTTTTAACTGTCTTTGACAAAAAATAAAATTTAAAATATAAAAAAAGGCATCCACTGGGGTTGTTATTTGAAGCAAAAGTTGTAGCTGTCGCAAACAAATTCAATTTATTCTCACTACAGAGATACCATATAGCAATAAATATTTTTCAGATTTTCTTTCTTAAAATTAATTAATTTAAGTAATTAACAAATCATTTTTAGAAGTGTATTAAGTATGAAACTACAAGTTAGAGAATATAATCAACAACATTGACTTACAACACGTAAAATAGTACTGTCAATTTAATATTGGCCCAATAAAAATAGGAAATTAGAGAAGTGATAGTGATTGATTGTCAAAGTACAGCAGACTTGGGAATAAAGCATCTAAAACAAGAACATGTAAATGCAATCAGATATCGTTTAAAGTTAAGGACAATTAATTTCAAGTTGAAACGATAGTCAATTAATTAGTATTGAATGAATATTAGTAGATTAATTGTTTTTTATTATAACCAATCTATTAGTCTTACAATGACATAAAATATCAACTGAGTCAAAAGACAATATACTTGAAGGAATGTATATCTGCAGTAACACTAGTACAAACTGGATTTCATCATAGATAAAGAAGGAAATGGCCAAGTAAGGAAATCAGTGCATGAAGATATTTCTTCTATGTTACCCAGAGATGATCATGATTGAAATGCAGAAAACAAGTTCGAGACAAATTACAAAGGATATTTAAAAAATAAAGAGATTAAGTGACCATGAAAATTTTACACCTCAAAGTTTCATTGAAAATTTTGACAAAATTAGAATAATCTCAATGATGGTGTTAAGTTTGAATCCCTTTGGAAAAAATCAAATATTTCACTAAAGGAGAAAAAATGTAATCTCTAGCCTACACCAAAGGCCAGGGAAAAAGTTTATTCAGGAGGAGGAAATGTCAACACACTGGAAGAGTGGCAAAAAATCATGTTCCCCAGGTAGAAGGAAAAAGGAAACTTGAAAATTCTCACTGGTTGGTTCCTTCAAAGCAAAAGAATGTAGCTGCTTCTCCTTCTTTGCCACAATGAGTAAAACAATATAAATCATTGGGTAAATAACATTGAAATAGTAAACTCCATCAAACTACATGTATGTAAAGATATATATTAAAAAAATAGTTCATTACCTCAGCATGGATAAAATGAATTATTTGTTTATAATGTTATTCATCGTAATTTTGAACTATGCACTCTTTCTAGAACTTCAGACGCTTTCTGTCCTTTTCTATAAAGATAAAAATGCAGTGACGTTTTCACATTTCTGATTTTTATTGATTACTCTTGAATTATTACTGAAAGCCCTTAAATAATTATATGATAATTTGCTGAATGAATAAAAATTAAAGACTTTACTGAAGCTAAATAAGATAATATTTTATATTTATTTATATTGAGCAGAATAATAAATCAGCAGAAACACATCAGTTTGCTGTCATGGATATGAAAAGAAAATGGAATGCTTTCTATAATGCCATTAAAATCTGGTCTCATTGCTTCCAATCACAAAAATGTAGGGAATCACCCTATTTTATAAAACTTAAACAAACACAAGTGTTTCTCTATTTGTCTCTGTCTGTCTGTCTTTCTCTGTCTGAATGTGATTTTTTTTACAAGGGCAGGGGAAAATCTCTAAAAGACTCTGCGGTGCCCACACTCTGCAGCATCTGGGATTCACAGCTAGCCTGTGCCTTACCTACTTTTCTTATCTTTTTTAATTTTTTTTTTATTTATCCCAAATTTGTTGCCTATACACAGATCAGTTTAAGTATTTACTTTACATGTCACTGAAAGGCTTATGTTCTAATTTATATTTAAAACTTATTTCTAAAACTTGAATCTAACATAAGGTAGAGGATTTCCTGTTGGGTCCTCTATTCAGGTTTGAAATTAGCAAAGGTTTTTAGGGCTATATTGTAAGGATATCTAGTTTTTTATTTTGGTGTGGTTAGGATTTTTTTCGAGTCTGAAGGTTGCAGGGGAAGGAATCTGGTTAAAATAATAAAAAAGTTAGTGGCTAGGTGATGTAATGTGATGTGATGTTCAATGGGTTCTAAGTTGAATTCTTTATGAATCTGGTGATTGGTGACAAACTATGGTGCATTGGATGTTGTTCTGAGAAATTGGTCCTGAATGATACAGGCATACAGCAGTAACGGTCTTAGGATGGTTTTGTATATTGCAATTGAAGAGTGATATAGTAATGGGATGGTTCTGAAGATTAGACATTTTAATTGCAGTAGTTTTACTTTAGCTTCTTTAGAGCCTATGTTTAATTCAAAATATTTAATAGGTTTGTTTGGGGGCACCAGTTTATTGTATTGCTAGGGTTGGGAGAGTTATGGGGTCTTAGTGTAAATATTTTTGCTGCAGTTTTGGTTGGAATCAGTTTTATTTTAGTTTGGATACCCAGCTGTTGAGTATGTTGAGGTATATTTGTATTCTACTTCTGATGTTAATGATAGAGTTGCCAGAAGAGAATATTGCTGCGTCATCAGCGAACTGGGCTATGTGGATGTTCATTCATTAAGGAAGATCTGCAAGTATAAATTGAATAGTGTGAGTGAAAATGGTTAGTGGGTCTGGTTGGAGGAGTCCTGCATTAATTAGTCTAAGGTTGGAATGGTGATTATTGACATTAACAGAAAAAGTTATATTGTTGAGAAAGCTATTGATAATTGACTTTATGTAGTATGGGGTGACAATTTGTTTGATCTTGTACATAAAGGCTTGGTTCCATGTTCGGTCAAATGCCTGGGTGATACTATGAATATGCCTATTGTATGATGTTTTTTCAGAAATGCTGTGTACATATGTTCCGACATTCTTAGTAAGTGATGCTGTGTGGACATTTTTTGGTAAATCCAAACTGTTGTCTAAAAATTCTTTTTGTTATGTGTAGGTTTATAATGCAATTTTCTTGAATATCTTTGAAAGAGATAATCGGACAATAACTGTCAGTGTTTGCAAAACTTTTATTTGGTCTACAAATGAGAATAATGATTGCATGTTTCCAGGTATGTGGAAAGTAATTTGTTGAAACACGAATTATGAATGTTTGTTAGGGTAGCTATTGCTGGTGCAGTTCTTAACCACTAAAAACCCATTCCATTCCTACGATTCTGTCTCTCTCTCTGTCTGTTGTGTCTCTCTCTCTCTGTCTGTCTGTTGTGTCTCTCTCTGTCTGTCCGTCTGTCCGTCTGTCCGTCTGTCCGTCTGTCCGTCTGTCCGTCTGTCCGTCTGTCCGTCTGTCCGTCTGTCCGACGGTCTGTCTGTCCGTCTGTGTCTCTCTGTCTGTCTTCTTTTTACGAGGGCAGGGGAAAATATCCCAATCCCAAATATCCAAACTCCCTCCCATTCCTCTGAATCTCTTCCCTGGGAAATGCCGTCAGATATTGCATCACAGGAAGGGCAGATCGGCTTATTGCTCTATGCTAACTGATGCCACTGATACTCCTTCACAGTCATCGTCCCAAGAAATGCAGTCGAATGTGTTGCCAAGATCTCATGGGTCTCAAGAAATGGGAATACTTTTATTAAAACACATTACCAATCTATTTCATCAGAGAAACACTTCATTGACTACAATGGTACTTATGGTAGTCAAAATAGAAATTTATATTTTGCAGTGGTCTTAAGGTGAAGTACAGCTCCTAACCTTAGACTGGACACTTCAGTTTAAAAAGTTTTGTTATCTCACTATTCATATCACCCTAATGACAGATTTTTAATGCATTGCAAAGAATTGAAGAAGGAAAAAATGAAATTATTGATGTTCCAAATGAAAATTTTGATGGATTTCAAAACCCTGCAGAGGAATATATATTTAATAGCAATAAAATGAAACAGTTTTTTTTTACTTATTAAGGAAATCAAAATTTTAAATAATAATTTGATTGTCATTTGTTGATTAGTAATTATGTCAATTGTTAATTGTTTACTATACAGACTACTTTTTGTTATTATGTCTTATTATTTACTTCCTAATTATTTAATTGTTTCATAATTTTTATCACTATTGGCTTGTTCTATAACCAATGTGTAATGTAGACAATTTGACAATACACTTCATGTTAATGTTAGTTGTCATTTGGAGTATAATTTCTATTCGTTCCTCGGAAAAAATCTAAGTTTAAGTAGAAACGGTTCATGCAACATACAATAACTGACAAACAGTACAGGTGATTGAGTGAACCATAGTCAACCATGGTCATACACAAAAAACAAACAAACAAACAAAAGAACAAAGCAACACAGCCCTCGCTAACAAGTACAAAAAGTACTTAGAGAAGGTTTGGAGTGTACTGAATAAATCAAATTTGATAAGAAAGTTAGTTTTGCTAATAGGTTTATCATGATGTAATGTAGTCAAGCAAAATTAGTATTATTTCATCTTGTTTTGTTGTTTTTATGTAAATAGTAACATCTGATATACACTATCGATGTAATTATTTGGAAATAAAAAAGCAAATAAAATTATTATTATTATTATTATTATTATTATTATTATTATTATTACTATCGTCGTCGTCATTATTATTTTCGTTATCGTTATCATTATCATTATCATGTTGTTTAGTGCGATCAACTTTCCAGTACTGGAGTTAGTTATTTCTCTACTTCAAAATCTCGACAGTGAAATAACACATGTTCTGCATCATCTTCTGTTCGGCAGGTGGTACACATGTTGTCCTCTTTCTTTTTAAAGCGGTATAAGTAGCTTCTGAAGCTTCCATGGCTTCCTGTCGAGCTCCTCTCTTGCTTCCTTGATTACCCATTCTTTCTGTTTCTCCCTCTCTGGAGTTATTATGACATATTACTACGTATTATTATTGATTCATATAATATCAGGGAGTCTCCGACCTATATATAGGATCAAATTAAAAATAAGTAAAATTAAGACGAGATTAATTAATTCTAGTTCATTCTTACTACAATGTCTTCCTCAGTGGCCTTATTTCTTTCTAAAATAAATGTATTAATGAATGTGATGGGACGACTCTATAGAATAAGAACTATTATGTTAAAAAATACTTTAATGAATCAATAGACAAAAATACAATCTATAAAAAACGTCATTTAACGTTTTGTAGACATTGTATTCACAGTGTAGCTTATATGCAATCTTTATTTCTTTTTTCCGTGTAATAAATACAATGATTTAAGTAATTAAAACTCCGAAGATCAACTTTAACTCTTTTCCATTAGGCATGTATTTTAAATAAGTCCTAATAGACAAAATAAACATAGACATAATGATGGCTAACAAGGCTTTACTTTAGTTTGAAAGGGCTTTACTTTAAAGTTTTGTAAATGTATATTAGTTTGAATATATAGTGAAATTTTATGACTTCAATGTTATTTATATTACCCTTTAACTGGTGTCACCCAAGATGATTAATGTCAGAATTTTACATATAAGGTTAAATATGCGTATAAGTATCCCGTTCGAAAAATTATGGGCAAAGAATTTTAACTTTATCAATCTAGATATCAAATCAGGTCAAACGGTGTTCAATAAACCTAAACATAGAAAATAGAACGTATGTACTTATTGTAAATCGTGACGCTGTTTGTCGGAAATAGATTCTGTATTTTATTTCTTAAATATTACTAGAAATTTTAGCTGTCAGAGCTACTTCGTTCCGATTGAATTTATTACTAGAATCTTGCTTACATTACTAATGTCATTAGCTTTATTTACTTTTCCCCTTGCAGTAAACTATCTGAAAGAATCAAATATTTCCTATCTTAAGAAATAAAAATATTGTGTATTGCCTGCCCACAGCGTAACTACCGTTAAAAAGTTGTGCCAATATGGCGGCGAACATAATTGTTGCGTGCTCACTCGCATGTGCAAGATAAGGTACATAGGGGCGATCTTATGAACTCTATGTTGCATTTTATGTCTATATCAACGAACTAGAACATACTACTTGTATCCAGCCTTTTTATTTGTTTATATACAACCTATTTATTTGCCTGTAACATCGCAAAACAAAACAGTGGACGTAATGCCTATCAGACCATGATAGTGGTGACCTCTGTTATCATTACGTAGAAATGACTACTATTACTATTTAACTAGTAATATTAAAAACATTCTAGAGGGAGCGTTTGCTTTACAGGTGTATCCTGACAATAAAACACACCGTACAATCATTTAATACATTAAAATTACGACTTTGTCATTTTATTTGCTAGAAAATATTGTTACTCAAAAAATGCGTGGGTACACACATTATGATTCCCTTTAGCAAAATGTTAATCGTATTTGCCATTTGGTAGTGTCGTAATGATATTGTAGCTTCTGGGGTATAAATTTAGAAGAGCGAGTGGATGGTTTTATTCACACAGTGCCTTTCATTTCTCAATAGGTACAAATTTTTGGAAAGTTGGTGTTTTGTCACCAGCTCTGATATAAACAAACATAGTATTGTTAAGGAAGCTTAATACTTGTGAAGGTGTCTCACAAGTAATGGCTGACTACCTTCTCCATCTTTCACCTCGTAAGGAAATCCGTAATAGAACCCACCCTTCCGAAACTCCAACTCACAAGATTTCAACAAGTTCAAGTTAGACTACGTATTGGCCCTTTTAATCTCACACATTCACCTAGTAACAAAAGCTGACCCAGAACCCTGTCCTAAATGTGGATCCCTAGTGTCTACGTCCCATATAAGACAATCCTTAAATTTAAAAGATTCTTTATATAATTCCTTCTCCTCTCCAGAAGAATGTATATAAGTCTTACAACTTTTAAAAACATAAAAAATTGATACCTTAATATAAAGGCCCTCCTTTACCTATATCTTATATACAATAATCCTTCAAACATGTAGTTAATATCAAAACTTGTGTAATGTAATTAAATATGAGTACCCATCCCAATTATGTAAGTACCTACATTATTAATACATTTTGACCATTTATGTGCTTGTATGAATTGTGTGTAATATTCTCGTGGTCGCTTATGACCCAGTTTTTGAAGAGCGACCTTAAATTAAAAAATAGGTGCCTTCTAAACAAACTATGTTATCTAGTGTGGGCATAAAAATGAGGAACGGAACAAAAGAGACATCCCACTGTTTTTTTTTAGTTAAATGTTTAGTAGTCACAAATAACATCTATTTTGATTTACTACAGAGATGCCGTACACCAATTAATACTTTTCATGTGTTCTTGTACTAAATTAATTAACAAATTATTGTTCAGTCCTGAGGTTAGGGAACATAATTGTCAATATTGACTTACAACACTTAAAATTGTACTCTTTATATAACATTCGACCAATAAAAATAGCAAATTATAGAATTGACTGCGAATGATTGTCGATGTATAGCATATGAGTACAGCCCAGTAAATAAACGATGATTTAAATGCTCTCAACAAATGGGCAGAAGCCCTTGGTCTCTTATTAAATCCAATGATGTCGCAATGCTTAGTGATGTGCTCTCATAACGCTTTTAACAGTTTGGAGACCAACTGGAAATTAGCATAGGAAACATTCCTGTTCCCTGGTGTAGTGAAGTAAATAACTTAGGAATGCGTATAGACCACACATTAGCTGGACCATACAAGTAGGTAAGATTTGCCAAAATGTCTTCGCAGTTCTCCATTCCTTAAAACGCGTCAGAGAACTGATCCATATTAACACCCGTATATGCCTAGTAAATTCGCTCATAATGCCTCATTTCGATTATTGTGATTTCCTGCCTACGGATTTAAAGCTCAAACAACAACGCAAATTACAAATAGCACAAAAGGCATGCATTCGTTTCATATTAGATCTTAGGAGATTCGATCGTGTATTTAAGTTTTACGAATAACAAAACCTCTCAATCGAAAAAAGGAGAAATTTACATAATCTCTTCCTTCTCCACAAACTATTGAATAATAGTTATCAAACGCACTTATTGCACAACTTTGAAATGCTGACGCTTGAACGATTACGTTCTTTGCGATTACTATGCATATCTCGGCACAATACGGTATCCTACAGTAAGTCATTTACTGTCACTGCAATTAGAACATGGAACTCACTACCCACATATCTAAAACAAATTAGCGATTCCAGAAAATTTAAAACTCAACTGAGTGATTGGATTTAAGCAATTAACTAGAGATAATACAAGTTCCTATTCCCATTTTCTCAGCCTATTAAACACCTCGTACACTATCATCACTGACTGAATTCGATTACACTTCAAGACGTCAAGCTTCTCTACTTTTCTCCTCTTTACACTATCGCTGAAAGCCCTAACGTCATATCTTCCTGTCTAATCGAAAGCCAATATATTGCATATTAGATAAGATTTTTACTCATTTTCACATATTGTACGCTTTTTTTTTGCTACGTTGTATTTATCTTGTTCATCTGTCTGCCTTCTGTTTCATTTTCTGTTACATATTCCAGCCATTTTCTGCGTTCGGCTAGAAAATTACATTTATGTATATGAAAAACTTTATTTTCATATTATCACCCTTCCCCTCCTCACTTTCCTCACTTTCATAATCACTTCTAACTCCCTCTACTTTCCTTCTGCCACTACACTTTTCCTTTATTCTTTCTATTTTCTTCCCATTGTATAGTTCACTAATATTACTGGCCTAAGCCGCCATCCTGATTGAGGTTTTCCTGGGTTTACATAATCGCTTAATGGTCCCTAGTCTTGCATCCCAGATATAAATATCAGTGTAATATCTGCCGTCCTTTTTTCTTGTAATTTGGTCACTATTGACATTTTCTGGGTTAGGAGATAATCTCTGAGATTTGTGACATTTTGACGTCTGACATTTTTGTGAAATTAAAATTATTACGCCCTCTTTGTAAGTAAGAAATATGGGCTCTCTTTACAAGCATTATAGTTTCGGAGTCCAGAAAATTGACAATGAAAATACATTCATACTTAACGTTTCATTACTTATGTGCAGCACATCTCCGTTAGCTACGATCATTGCACTTCCATAAGTAACGCGAAATGTCAGTTACCGTAGTACGCGTCAGTTACAGTAGTATCAAACGGCTCAATTATAACTATATAAATGCAAATATTTAAGTGGTTTGGCGGAAGAGCAGGCCTTGCGGTCTGAGTCTCGCCGGAAATAAAGACGATGATATTATTATTATTATTATTATTATTATTATTATTATTATTATTACAACGTCGTTTTTTTCAAAATTTGCTTACTGTCATTTTATTTAAAGATAAAATTGCAGAGATGTGTTCACTGAGAGAACACATTTTTGATGAATTTTATGATTACTCTAAAATCACTGAAAGTTCTTAAATAATTATGTAATATTTTGCTGTATGAATAAAAAATAAAGACTTTACTGAAGATAAATAAAATATTTTATATTAAATTATATTGGGCAGAATAATGAACACCAAACACAGCAGTATGCTTAAAATGCATGTCATGGATGTAAACACAGAATGTAATGATTACAATGCTGTTAAAAACTAGCCTCTTGGGTTCTAATCAATCACAGTAATGTAGGGAATCACTCTATTTAATAACACTTACCTTTGCTTACGTGCAGTTCATTCACAATTAATTCACTCGGTACTTTCATGACCCAAAAATAGATCATTACTGGGCCATTCAATGCAAAAAAAGGAGATTTTGTGACATGACTCCTTCAAACTTGAAAATATTTTGAGATATTATTGTCCATGATGCCTACATCGTCGAGGTACAGTATTAAAATGTTCTAACTGATTGTTCAGCAACAATGCACTCTTAAAATCTAAGACTACTTGTGAACACACCTATATTCTTTAAATTGTTTTGCCCTCTTATGAAAGGTTCTAAAAATTTTAAAAATATATGAGTGTATATAAGATATGTAATAAAATTATTCATTAAATCTCAATTTTATATCGTGCTATTCTTGGCATACAACGATAAAAAAATGTTTAAACTCAATTACTCGAAAGACAACTCTCTTAAGTTCATGAAAATTCGCAATACTATAGCGTTCAGGATGTTATAGAAGATATTAAATTTACTGCCCTCGTGGCGGCTCGTAGATTACTCATTCATAGGTGCCTTTTGGTGAACATCTTCCCAATGCACTTCAGTTCAATTTGAAACAGGTTTTACTGAGTGTTAGTTCTTACTGACTGGTATGACATTGATTTTTTTTTCAAATTTGAAAATTCGAAATGTTTTTGGGGTCGTCTTCTTACAATAAATATATTAGAGAGATGTATTTTTCTTAATGAAATATGTTTCTTAATACGAATATTTAAATTAGTTGAAGTTCAGCTTTACACAAATATGAGTAGTTTTCGTTTAGGAAGACGCCCCAAAAAATTGTTCTTTTCAATTTTCAAAGTCCTGTGTCATTCCACTCAGTTAGAGCGAACTTTCCGTAAAACCAGTATCAAATTCAATTGAAGTGCCTAGGGAAGTTATTCTCCTTAAAGTAACTATGAGTGAGTAGTCTATCAGCCGCCAAGAGAGCAGATACCGCTGTAACAATGTAATTTTACGGCGGGTTGCATACTGCCCCTTTCAGCTCAGGTGAGATATTTAATGATAATTATTGTTACTTTTAAATTATCGTCAAAAAATTTAATATCTTTTATAACATCCTGAATGCAATATTATTGAAGACTTTCATGGTTTTAAAAAGGTTGTCTTTCAAGTAATTATGTTTAAAAAAGTGTTTTTATTGTTGTATTTCAAGAATAGCACGATATAAAATTGATATTTAAGGAATAATGTCACTAAGTATCTTATATATTCTCACAATTTTTTAGAATTTTCAGAAACTTGTATAAGAGGGCAAAACATTTAAAGATAATGGAGGTGTTCACATGTAGTTTTTGATTTTAAGAGTGCTTTGTTGACAAACAATAAGTTAGAAAATTTAATATTGTAACCACACTCACCGTGTGGCTGCCCAGGCACCCAATTACTTGGTTACAACGATCCGGCTGCTCAGTCCGTAGACTCTTTAAAGGGAGGCATGGGTGATAGGGCTTTCGTTCTAATATTGCATTGAAACATGGTATTTTCAATGGTGAATTTAATGTTCCCTTCGCATGAAGTAAAGCCACCTGTTATAATTATTCCATAAAACTATCTTATACATAATTTATTTTAAATTCGGCCGTAAGAGCCAAAATTCATCGTTGGAGGCAGGGCGGCGTCCTTCCCAGCGGTCACAACCCTGGTTACGGGTGCGGCGGCCCTTCGCCCTGGTGCATGGCTCGGTGAGGTTCGCGGCGGCGCGGCAGGGCGATGGCTGCGGCGGCAGGGGGCGTGGTGCGTCCATGGGCGCCAGCAACGCTGGTCGGGGCATCGGCGGTACGGTTCGTGGCTGCGGTGGTTGCGCCTCGGCTTGTCAGTCCTGGCCTCGCGGTCGAGCACCCACAGTCATGGCCCGTGGCGTTCGTCCTGAGTTGCGACCCCAAAGGCGGCCCGCGATGTGGCGATGATGCATTCGGGCGGCGGCGATGTGGTAATGCATCCACTAGCGTCCCTCGTCAGTCAAAGAAACTCGTCCTCGTCCCTACCTCGGAAAGGCACTTCCACTGTCGTCCCCTCTATCGGAATGACCGAGCTTGCGTATCGCAGCTATCTCCTCAACTTCGCGGGTCACGTGGCCCTCCCCCATGCGGTTTCTTCCGTCCAATCGCGGCGTCATTGATGTCCGTTTGAGTCCCGCCAAATTCCGTTGGAACTCTAACGTCACTCAAGTTCCAAGAACAGGTGCAGATGAATTGCCGGGTTATGAGACAGCGGCTTCCGTAATTCCCGGTGAGTCAGCGGATGCGGCCGGGGCGCGCCCCAGTCAGGACAATAGAGCAGCATGCCTCCGCGTCCCCGATGCTTCTCACACGCTTGCAGGCAGCGAAAAACGCACATTTCCTGGCCTCTTTTCAGCAACGCAATATTGAATAAAATTTTGAAATATGTGTCGCAACCTGACGCGTGCAACCGTCCTATTACAATATTGTATCTCGACGATGTAGTCATCATGGACTACAATATCCCAAATTATTTTCAAGTTTGAAGGAGTCATGTCATATAATCTACTTTTTACATTCCCGTATACGTACGTATATAAGGAGTAAAATACGTACGTTTATGTAATTCTGCGGAAAATTGATTTCGAGATTTCAACGGAAATACAAGTTTTGGGGTCCCCCGATACCGAAAAAGTGGTTTTATTGTCAAAACGTTCGTCTGTCCGTCCGTCTGAAGTCTGTGAACACTACTAGCGCCTAAACTATGCATAGGATTTTTACCAAATTGGAGAAACCCGTGTTTTCAAAAAGGCTCTAAATTTTTTCGTTAAATTTCTAGCAAGAATGAAGTAAAATGTACTTATAAAGGTGGCATAGGTCAGATTTTCAGATTTCACTCTGAATTTTCTGAAATTTAAACATTAAACATTTAAACAATTTTTCGAGCGTGTTCTTACAACTACGAAATTGAAAATAGACATTTTCCCTTTAAATAAAATTAGTTCTTCAAAGTGAATTCTTTCATTAATGTAATGTACATTAAAATATAGTAGTCTTCGCGCAATATTGCGAGCAATAAGAGCAATTTTAAAAAATACAAAAACATGATTTTCTCAAAAACTTTTGGTAGAGATTGTGCTAAATGCACTTTATAGGATGACATAAACGCCATTTTGCTCCATTCTTTTATTTTTTCAAAAATTACAAAAATGTAATTTTTTGGCTCGTCTCTCACGTTATTTAAATTGATATTAGTGGTCATATCTTTACATTAGTGAATTTATGAGTACATATGCTTTAAATAATCTGAGATGGTTCCCGAAAACTCAATAGTTTCCCGTGAAAATTAGCTCAAAATTCTGCATTTTCAGAAACGCTCAAACGCCATTTTTTCTAATTTTTTTCTTCAAGCTTTTCCAACAGATAGTGCTAATTGCACTGTTAAAGGTGACAGAATTAATTTTCTGGTATTCACTTGTTTTTTAAAAATGTATACAAATTAATTTTTTAAAGATCTCTCACGCCTTTAGTAGGCACATTTCCAGGATTTTGTAAAGACAATCTTATTTATGACTGGAAGTGTTTGAAATGACGTCATGAAGTTTCTTGAAAACTCAATAGTTTTCTGTGAAAAAAGATTCAAATTTCGAATTCATAGTAGCGCTTAAATGCCATTTTCTGAAAAAAAGGCTATTTCTGATGTCAGTGATGAATTGACCTAAAGCATAAAAAATGAGCTGTCACTATTTTGTTTGGTGTTAAATGTTAAGCATGATGAGTCTGCTAAATATTATTTTTGTGGCTATGCAGCTCAATCAGTATACAGAAATATTGGGTGTAGTTTGTGTATCAGTACCTTCAGTCAATCCAAAGGTTGTAAAGTAAGAAATAAGTACTACAATATTTTGCAAAGTTCCTGAATGATGAGCAGATAAAAAGAAAATTTACATTAGCAAAAAATCGAAACTTCACAACTTTTTTAATGATGCTGGTTATTGTTGTAAATCTGATGAGAATTTGTCTGTGTAATTTAATTTTTTGTGAATATTTTGCTGAATAATTTTTGTAAAATACAAAATTAGTTTGTGGTAAAAGTTGCGAAGAAAAGTAAATTAAACACTTTCAAATGAACATGTATACTATGTAAGCTTCATTTCTCCCTAAAGAAGACGAGGAGAACAAGTTAAAAAAGAGAGAGAATTAAGATATCCGCCCTGAAGAAATGCTGAACAGGGGTACAGGGCCGGAAACTGAAAGAGGATTAGGAGGTTCGTGGTTTTTAGTGGGTGTAAGCCTCACACTATCCAAAAACACCGGCTCTTCGGGTCTCTGTTGGAGATTTTCCACGGTATACACATCCCCAAATATAAAAATCAAACTACTTCTATCACTACCGCTACAGCTGCGATTACAGCTACAGCTACTGCTACTACTAATGCTACTACTACTGCCACTACTACTGCTACTACTGAAACCATCACTACTACTACTACTACCACCACTACTAATAGTATTACCACGCCTACTACTTCTACTACTACTACTATTACTACTACTACTACTACTACGACTACTACTACGACTACTACTACGACTACTACTACGACTACTACTACGACTACTACTACTACTACTACCTACTGCTATTGCCGCTGCTGCTACTACTACTACTATTACTACTATTACTACTATTGTCTGTTGTATACGTAAGCTTCCGCGGCTCGAATCCATGAATTCTCGGCTATCCGACTTCCGGTTGCCGAGAATTTACTGCTATTGTCGCTGCTATTGTCGCTACCCCTACCACTACCGCAACCACTACTACCTATGGAGCTACAATTTAATGAGGGTCCCATGTCTGTATGATCTGGTAATTTCGTGTTCTTAAATCTCAAATTCATGAAATACTTCAAGATACTTTAAAACGCGGAATCCGAATCAGTGAATGGGTTTGAACCTAAGAAAATGAAGGGGATATTATTAGACTGATTCCATCCATGGCACTCGAAATAACGTATAAAAAGATTCTGAAATTATCGTATTTCTTTTATATCACCTTCCACCAGCTTCCGAGAATTAATATAACACCAGGACGTCAAAAACTTGACAATGTTCTCTTGTTTCAATTGTTCCAGCTTTAAATTACTACTCTGCCTATCCCATACATACTTTTCGAATATAATACTGAATTTTGTGTTTGAATACACTATTAAATAATACAAAATATCTCTCTGGGTGCTAATAATAAAAATATAATAATGTGTTGTTGTAATACACAATAAAAATATGATGTATTTATAAAAATGTTTATAAAAAATAATTAATAAAGATATCGTAATGTTAATAAATTACATTGGAATATTTTCGTTTGGAATATTGTTTCGAAAAAAGTATTGTAAGAAGTTCCAAACAAATGACAATTACATAACATCGCAGGCTTTCACGGCCGGAGTCAATGGAAGATAAATTGTCCGGGCTGGTAGGCCGTGGTCTAGTTGGCATTGAAGGGCCAAACGTTTCGTCCACGTCCGCGGTGGACATCCTCAGTGACACACACACACACACGCACGCACGCACGCACGCGCGCGCGCACACGCGCACACGCACACACGCACACACGCACACACACACACAACCCTGTGTGGTTGCCGGGGTTTTTTTGTAGAATAGCGCCACGGGACCTCCGCTTGTCGTAAAAGGCGACTAAAAGGAGCAGCTGTCCGCTGTCCTCTACTACCTCTAATATCCCTTATACTTCGCCATCGTTTTCCTCATCCGCAGAGTGCCAATAGGTGGACTGAGTAGCTTTATGGGATCTTGCCTCCCTATCCCTACGACACATCCCCTTTCTCAACTTCCTTACCAATTCCATCTTGCTGGCGGGTAGCAATATAAAACGCTAAGGGAAGGTCACCCGAAAATAAACCCAGTGATGGGTATGAGTGAGCCTCAAAACTTACTACCCAAGCGGAGTCGAGCGTTGACGCCGAATCTCGCCACGATTCTGATCGGATTGAGAAGCGAGTAGTGCCGGCTCCATGGATTTTCTGCGCGGGAGCCCAAAGCTCACAAGTGTGTCTGGGAAGAGATAGGAGAGTGAAGTTTCTGGGAGATTGGGGAAAAAGATCGGGATCTCTGCCATTTTGTCCTGCAATGAATAATAATTCAGATAGAATAGACGTATGGTAAGTTCCATCCGACATCGACTTTGATGAGATGTGGGACATGGAGGAGTCATATCTGTAATTAGCTTCAAGACAGTTGAGGCAAGACGCGACTTCACCTGCAGACATGGGGTGTCGATCTGAATACCTAATGTTTATGAGGGCCCTCGACCGAGGTGCCCAAGCTACGGGGAACAATGGAATTGGCGCGAAGACTGTTGAGGCAACGGACCGGACTCTCTGGCGCTGAGCCGTCGGAGTCGCTTCAGGGATCTGATGATCGTGGTAGCTCGGGCGGAGGTGCGAACCGCAGTTAATGGTGTGATTGCCTGAGGACGGGTGGAGCCGGAGACCAGGCTTCACCACAGACTTCTGATATTGGCCCCGAATGCTGATGATTGTGGTGGGCCCTTGACAGCGGCGGCGGAGTTGCGGTCCACAGTAGGCGCGTGGACGAACTCGAGGAAAGAGAGACCGCTGAAATCTACGAAAGTGGCAGAGAAGAAGCTTTCAGAGTCGGTGCGGGAAGGAACATTCAACATGCTGAAGTTCCTCAGGCACTGCACAACCGTCTGATGAGACACCACAAAAACACACGAAAATCATGAGATGGATTGGCATGTCGTAGGGAGGAAGAGACAGGAGGCCGCCGAAGCCGCACTCTTATCGCCCGAACTCGTTATTGTTAAGGCAAATGACGAGGCCCTTCTATGCAGATATTCTATAAGGCAGATCAAGGGCGACCCATCTCTGAAGATGCTGGTGAGAACGTCGCAAGGCTCGCAGGAGGATATGCCTGCCGGATACCTGCTGCTGGAGTTGCGGAAATCTGCAGCAGCCTCCAGAGATCTCTGAAGCTATATCCAAAAACTGGGCGAGTTAGCAAGAGTAACGAGCGGAGAGACGAAACAGACTCTCGAGATTCGCGACTTGACAGAGCTGACACGGCGGCCTCTGAAGTCTGTGAAGCTGTAAGCAGGGAACTGAAATCACCCTGTTGAGCTAGCAAGTGTCACTATCTGTTACGGAGGCTTACAGAGGCACACAAACTCGAGTGGTCCGTCTACGGACGGAACTAGCCAGGAGGGCATTGAGGAGCGGCCGCTGTTCGCATTGGGTGGGTAATCTGCGCGTTAGGAGAAGTAATTGTGTGGAAGTGTTATCGTTGTTGGGCGTTCGAACTCTGGCGCGCGAACTGCCAAGGGACGGACAGGTCAAAATCCTGTCACCGATGCGGAGAAGACGGCCACTTACGTAAGGCTTGCAAAAAGCGCTGAGGCGAGGCTGTGTGCTCTGCAAAGATAGGAGGAACACCCGACAGGGAGTTTTACGTGTCCGGCGTACAAAGTAGCAATGAAGGCAACGGATAACAGAAAATGAGAGTTCTCCAGCTAAATTTAAATCATTGCGAGGCGGCCAGGACCTTCTCACCCAGACGGTGCGCGAGATGAATTATAGATGTTGCAATACTCTGCGAGCAGTACAGAATATTGTCGGTCTTCAGTCCTGGGTTTCGGATGCGACTAACCGAGCTGCAGTATGGATCTAGTGGTAATAGTCCAGTCCAGGATGTTATGCTCAAGTCCCCAAGGGATGGATTCACTTGGATCAAGGGTTCGGTGTATATTTCCATAGTGTTTATGCTGCACCAGTGCATCGCTTGAGGAGTTCGAGGAAATTACTCAGATATCGCTTATAGATGAACGCGAAGACGAACGAATGGCCTCTTATTATTGCTCGGGGACCGCACCATATGCATGGGCGCCACGCAGTGCCGGGCAGCAGAGTAACGAACCGACTCGGCGGCTGTTCTCACTGGACATGCCTTGCCTACAAGCCTGGTCGTCTAGCCTTGCAAACACACGGGGCCAGTCGACCTTTTCGTAATAACGCGTCGCAGCTCGGTCGATTGATCCTAACTTTCGTCTGTAAAAAGCCTTGCTAGACGTATTGCTATTCACTGGCAGGTTTATCCGGCACATTAATACAATAAGTGCGAAAAATGCTATTGTGTCATGTTAGGAGTACAAGCGCAGTGCATTTTGAGCTCACGCAGGGTAGAAGGAAAGCTGTTTTGGAACCACAGGAGATATCGATTCGTCGCACTTCATCTATCTGATACATGGACAGCGCACCTGCAAGATATGTTTGGCCCGTGAACTCTGCAATATATTGTAGAAACCGTAATGAACGGTATTTGACGCTTGTGATCGTTAATAGACAAAAGGTCCAAGGAGGAACGCCGGATCTCTACAGTAGCTCACTACGAGATCAGGATCGAACCGAGATCGCGGAAGCTTCGCACGGGGAACATCCGAACGAAATAGATACGACTCTCGACACAGCGGCGCCTGAGCCGCCAACTATGAATTTCTCAAAGAAGCAACCATCCTGGAGACGCCAGAAGAGCTTCACGTTGTTTGTGTTTGAGCTTCATCGGGTGTTGTCGTGTCGGTTGCCTGGAGAGAGCTAGGGAGAGGTGGATCTGACTGCCCTGGGGACGCCCGTATAAGCTGGTAACGGCAGCACTCAGGGGGCTACTCGTCTCGAGACGCAACAGACTTGCCCCGGAATCTTTCTTTGGAAGTTGTAGCTACCGTTGTTTCTCGCACAGTAGATATGTTACAACCGAAGGACGAGTCTGAAGATCTAAGGCGAGGTTCCGGCAGTCCACGCTTGGATGAACTTTCGCAGCGCTTGCGGCCAGGATCTAAGAATTGCAAAGCCCCCGGATTAGAATGGGGTCAAAAAATGTAGGCAATTAAGAACCGGCTTTAAGACTCGGCCCGATCTACTTCTTGCAGGCATATATTGCATGCATAACGAGAGGAGGAAATTTCCGCTCGTCCGATGGAAGCAGCCAGTTTGTCCTTTCGAAAGGGCCGATCAAGGCACCTACTGATCCGGCCTATCGGACAAATAATGCTTACTGGACACAGCAGGCAAAAGTGGTTGGAAGGCGATTATCTGGCAACGTATTGAGTCCATTTACAGAGGGGGCTCAATGGATTTGTCTGATAATCAGTACGGCTTTAGAAAAGCGAGGATCCACAACGGCTATAAGGTAGTCATCGAACTTCGCACGCAAGGACACTTGAAGGCAAAAGATGGGAAGGCGGTCCTATGAAGTAATTGTGCTCTAGTGAACCCTAGACGGTGAAAAACGCTTTAACACTGAAACACAGCCGTGGCAGCTCGCATCATTCTGCACGCTATAACTGTTTGGAGTCAAGGTACATCTCGAACTTGATAAACACGTGATAGAAACTGGGCTGGAGTAACATCTAATAACGGTCACAGGCGGTGTTCCCAACAAGGTTCGTCTGGTCCGAGTGTTTGGAACATTATGTATGACGCCGTGTTGAAGCTCGAGTTGCCGGAAGGCGCAAGAACGATTGGATTTGCAATGACGATGTTGGCAATTGTTTGTTGTCGGCAAATACAATCGAACAAGTCACCGCAGGTTGCAACGAGGCTGGTGGGCGGAGATCCGTGCGGTGGCTTACGTCGTAGGGTACAGATTGGCGCCCATAAAACAGAGCTGTGCCTGCGTGAACGGGCAGAAAAGTGAGAGAGAGTATTACTCTTAAATGTAGGAGGCTGCAAAATACCCTCGCAAGCTGTCACTGAGGGTATTTGGGAGTGCATATTGGACGCGGACTGCGCTTTTGACGAGCACCTGCGCATGGTCTCCGAAGAACAGCGTCTCGTATGCAATCGCATTGGCACGCATTATGCTAATGTATGGGGTCCGGGCAAAGAAGCCGGAGCGCTGACTAGCGTAGTAAATTCCATTCTTTCTCTACGCAGCCCTGTTTTGGGCTGATGCATGGGCATTCAGATCATACGCGCGGCGTGGGGCTAAGTCGGTGCATAGAAGTCCGCCTTGCGGTTGCTCGAGCGTTTCGCACCGTAACCTATGATGCCTGGTGTGTGTGTTAGCAGATATATGCCCTCCGATCGACCTCATTTGCGCAAGGAGAGAGCTAGACTCTATTTGCGCAAGGCGGAGGGGGCCTCAAACTGGAATACCATTACGAAAGAAGAGAGGGGGTGACATGGGAACCAATGGGCAACAGCCGATGGGAGCAATCATCAACTGGGCGATGGACATTTCGGGTCATTCCGAAATCATGACGTGGATCAAAGGGAACATGGAGAATTAGATTTTTTATCTAACTCAGATGCTGACAGGGCTGGATGTTACCGGCAGTATCAGCTCCGAATTCCGGTTGGACGATAAGCTCCTATGCCCAAGGTGTTTCCCGTGATTGAGATGTAAGAACCGTGTTCTTTCATTGTCCACGCTTCGCAGTAGAAGGGAAAGAAACTTCACAGACTCCTCAAAGAGGAAGCGACCCTGAGACCATCGTCCTAGGATGCTGCTGCAACACGAGTATTGAGTGCGGTAGCCACCTATGCCGCAAAGGTCCTGAGACGCTCGCTCCCGAGGAGCAGTTACGAATAAGACTCCCGTAATATTTCGGTGACGTGCCGAAAAGCCCATCCTTCCTTCTCGCGATGCAATGCCTGACGGCGTTTTCGCGGGAGGGAATAGGAGGAAAGGGAGGGGTTTTGTGGTAGGCATAGGCTCCGCATGATCCACACGCTGCGGGTTGCGGGCCCCGCTGTGTCTTTAGAAGATTTTCCCCTGTCCACGTATTAAACACACACACACACACACACACTAGCGCGCGCGCACACACACACATACACGCACGCACGCACGCACGCACACAGACACACACACACAAATCTTAAAATAATTGTGTTTCTGTCGATCTCCAAATTCAAGAGTGTGCCTACAAAATTCAAAGGGATCTTTATTTTGAGTGTTCATCATACGTAGAATCCACATGGACTATTTCAGATTTTTCTACAAACGGCTACAATTACTTAAACATTTCTGGTCGAATTATGGGATAGAGAATAGTATATTTATGAAGCCTCTGAATCTTCCTCAAATGCCAGTGCAAATTATTTTCTAACTTTCCCTATTACTTCATTATTGAAGCCAAGAGATTTTTTCTTATTGAAATTAATTTTCTAAACGTCCTGTCAAAAATAATATAAAATATAATTTTCCCCACATATATGGAGTTTTATTCAAACCATGAAAATTTTCCTAATATACAAAAACAAGATTTTCTGAAAACAATCGAAATTATTTTCTTTCATCTTATTTCAAGACTTCTTAAAAACTAGCTTTTTGACACAAATGAATTGTCTTTATACAGAATTTTCTCATAAAAATGTTCTTGAAAAAATTTCGAATGTTAATAAAATCAAAATGGTTCATTGTCAGAAGCTCTCAAATGATGTTTTCTCAAAACTATTAATTTTTTCTCAAAACGTTATATGAAATAATGTTTGCATTTTTTGGTACACTGACAGCTTTATTTCAATACAACAATTAGGAATCTGGAAAATTTAAAAAAACATGCAAAATAGTATTTTTATGGAGAAACATATTTATGAATCTATGGAGGATGATGCAAGTTTGTTTCTTGAAAAGGAAAAAGAAAAGGGTGGAAGTTTCTAAAGATAAAAATATAGACTATTGACAGTGAATTAAATTGAATATCTTCAAGTTACCTGATCAATTTTACCTCAACTCAGATTTCATTCAAATAAAATATGTTAGGAATTTCATTTTCATGCAAAGGTTTCATGTCATTTTTGAGAACTAAGCGACTTCATTGGCATATTAAAACATTGCATATTCAACAAGCTTACAAATATTTCATATGGTCAGGTGCACATAATGCACAAGCAAACCAGCACATGCTTAGAGCTGTTATGAATGAGAAAACTTAATAATTTTTATACATAGTTTTATATTACTTCATAATTACATGAAACAAGTTACTATCAAATTTTTAAATGTCAAGTTTTTTCTTTAATTTTTCATTAAATAACATGTTCAGAATTTAATATTTTTAATGAGCCTTAGCCTTATAATGATGTTTAGGGCTCCTCGAGACATTCATCTAACACCAAATATCTGAAAGTAATTTCAATATAATATATGCTGAATATTAACCAGTTTTTGCAAAGACAAATTAATTATTTAATATGTTTCATTTTTATTTAGAATAGAATAATTGGAATACCATTCAATTCTAATGTGCAAAATTGAAGCAGTTTTTTTTTCAACTGAGCAAAACTCATTGACTTAAGTAATAAATGAAATTTGAGACTAAATGAAGTAAATAATTCTATGCATTCACAGAATAATGAACAGCAAGCTATTACTTTTCCAAAAATAAATCAATTCTTAGCTTTGGGGATAAATACATCATATGTTTTCATTCAGCAGGTCAGGAGGTCAAACAAGGGTAAATAAATATTTGACTCACTATTGTTAATAATAACTTATTATTTAAAGATCATCAATATGGAATGACAAAAAAATTCAGTCACATGAATAATACATATCTTAATAAGTTAATCAAAAAAGAACAAATTTTAAACTGTTGTAAACTTCACATTTTATTAAATTGGTTTTTTAACAGATATGTAGGTGTGAAATTAGGAAATCAAATCCATTCTCATTTTTTAAATTAATTTTATTATTTTTTGGTAACATGCATTCTACTTTATAGAGACAACTGTAATGGAGCATAATTTTTAAATATATGTGACCTTTGAAGTCATTTCTTAATATAAGTGTTCTTCTAAAAGTTGACATTTCTATCAAAATCCTGAAGACAGTCAATGTATTCCAGTACATCATCAATTGGGTAGGGAATTTCAGAAAGATCTGTAGTACCACGGCAAAGTTTCTGATCAGAATCAATTACAAATAATCCTCCATAATTCAAAATATCATCCCCTTGCAATCTGCCATATTCCTTTGCAATACATTCCGTTTCATCATATAAAATAGGAAATTCAAAACTTGGGTGAACTCTTCTACAGAGGCTTTTCATCAAAGGCCAATAGACATGTTTCTTATTAGCAGAAATTACTATAATGTCACAATCCTTTTTTCTGAAATCATTGATTCTCTCTGAGTATGGAATGATCCATGGTGGGTAACAACGTGCACTGAAAACAAACAAAAAACATTTTATTTACAGGTATTTGCAATACAATTATTGCAAAGTTATTTTACAAATCATAATAGTTAAATAACTAAGAAAGTGGATAGAAAACATGAAATTTTACTTTAGAAATGAAATCATTTTTGGACAGGCTTTTGTTGGCATTTCTGTAAACATGGCTATCTTTTGACTCTAATGTAATGGTTGGCATACCATTAAAACCTCTATAAATATTGCAACATGAATGGTGTAAATAATACAGACTCATAATCAAGTAAACTCAATTAGTTTAATAAATGTAATTTCAAAAGACGGTATCAAAAAACGTTTTTTCACAATCTCGCATAACAGTGAAATCGTAGGCTTCCGCGGCCGGAGTCAGTATTTACTCGGCTGTCCGGGTGCCGACGTTTCGGTCGCCATTCTGCGACCTTCCTCAGGGCATGCATTAATGCATTACGCTTCGAGGAAGGTCGCAGAATGGCGACCGAAACGTCGACACCTTCGCCATGGACGCGGCGTCACCCGGACAGCCAAGTATATACTCGCATAACAGATTGTAACCCGTATCTCTTTAAAATATTTCTTACGAAAAAGCCTTATATATTCTCAATGTTCCAAAATAACCATGGTAAAGAAAACAACACTTGTTTCTCATTACTATTAGAAGTCTTTAATCGTCTTATTTTTAACCATAAATCCCATTACACAATTTTCAAATTATCTTTGACATTCAGGGGCGGATCCAGCCGATCATTTGGGGGCAGGGGGGGGCATCACAGATTTTTGTTAAATAATAAACATATTTGTTATAATGTATATTATGTTTGTAGTGTATATATGATACTACACAATACTGTTGTTTAAATAATTACATAATTTTAACAGAAATAAATATTTAAATTGATTTTGCTAAATAAAGAAAGGTAATAAACGAAAACTCTAAACTTTTTCGGGGGGAGCGGCATGGCTCCCATGCCCTTCCCCCTGGATCCGCCACAGTTCACAGTACACTCACAATATCTAAGAAAATTGGGAGCGAATGAGTAGTGTTAAAGTTACAGCAAAGCATATGCCATATTTTCACTTTATCAGATGAAAGTGTTCCATTATGTTCAATGATTTGTTAAGAAGTTGTGTATTGGAGTAAAACTGTTTGCACATTTCTAAACGTTTTGTTTTTTTGGGGGGACATCGAACCCCGTCCAATTTTACGGGAGTGCGGGGAGGGGAATCACGTCTGACGTCCCTGTCTGAACACTTAAGGTATTAGAAAATAAACCGACCGTACGAGTTCTTTAGGACACGTGCGACTCTGGCATGAAAAGTTGTAGGGTGGCACATGAATAGTAATGCGTGTACTCGGTCTCTCAGTTTCTCTCAGACAATTTTTACTCACCGCACTAAGTCGCACTCAATGGATTAAAACAGTTCAAGTTATTTCGTAGCTTTTCATGAATTCATCATTATACTCTGATAATAAACGTAGAAAATGACGGCTGCCCCAGGGATGATATCGGTGGTTGGAGCGGTAGTAGTGGAAGCAATATCGCACCTCCAATAGAAAAGTGAGAGAGGTGCGAAATCGTCGTTTTTCAGCTAAAAGCTGATAAGAGGTTACCAAGAGGTGCTGCTACTATTCTGAAGTTGATTTACAATTCGTTCAATTACTGTCTGCTAGAAGGTGAATATTTGGTACAATCTACAACGAGTACAGAACTACGAGACTTAAAATTGCAATTTCTGAGAAATCAGAAATTCGCACTTGTGTCACTTTTCTTTTGGAGGTGCGATATGCTTGGGCCTCTCATTTAGAAACGAAAAAATAGGCTCGCCAGGAAGGAATAAATTGTCCATCAGATTGGGAACGTCTTCAAAATTTCCCTTTTCCCATGCTTTTTACTTTTTGGCTACATGTTTATGTTCATTACAAAACATGTTTGTGTTCACCGTATAATTCTTTCACAATATTGGTTTCGTGGTGAGTTGTCGTTGGCCTTTAAAATGAAATAATTATATGAGTTGTCATTGCAACAATATTGTTTAATTCAATAGCAGCTTTCAATGGCATAGTAGTCGTTTTGAGGCTTCCATGCAGCAGAAAACTGATGATGATGGCTAAACTATCGAAAGCTGCTCAATTAAACAACATTGCAATGACAACTGATATAATTATTTCATCCTTTCACAACTTGAATGTAATCTAATAAATATCGATGTAATATATTATAAATGCCTTTAGCAAAAACGGGATTGTAATAGAACATTTGGATGTACTTTGGAAAATATTGAAAGGGGATGTATCTAGCCACTACCTCGGTAGACTCGCTCGTGCTTCAGGATTGAAGTTAATATGGAATCCGGAGCCCTCGGGGCTCAACGACTGCTTAATGCAGATTTAAATACATCTGTTTCTGCTCCTGGTACTACTACTGCCACAATAATTATCGTGAGATACTAAACAACTGTGGACTGACAAAAAAACTAATATATAAGTGAGTGATCCCAAGTTCAAGGCAAAATGAACAAGGAGATGTGAGAGCACAACATAATCTACTGCCACAAAATTATCGTGAGATACTAAAAAACAGTTGAATTACAAAAAAAACGAATATTAAGTGAGTGATCCCAAGTTCAAGGCAAAATGGAAAAGCGGATGTGACAGCACAACATAATCTCTAATAATCTTTGAAGCCAATGTGTATTTCTTCACCTTTCTCGAGGTAGATAGATATAAGCTTTATTTTACAATTCGGCAGATGTTGCCCGGTGCCAGAATGCAGAAACATGAAAGTTCAATTACAATAAAAAATAAAAATTCAATATATAAACTAGTAGTGCTACAGAATAGCACAGTCTTTCCCGCATTAGTTTTCTATTTCCCTGTGTCACGACTAGCTATTCGAACTTGCCCCACACTCTTGCCAGCTGCCATCTATCGCCACGCAAAATATTTTTTTTTTTTTTTTGATATTTTCTTAATTTTATTGGTTTCTTCTAGTAGAATGGAAATATTATATTAAGAATATTAAAGAACAGTGAAACCTCGTCCTAAATGGCAATTATTTTTCAAAAATTTGGAGATGTTTTTAGCAAAATGGGGCTTAAGCGTTACAGTAAATTCGAAATTTGAAGCTCTTTTTCATAGAAAAAATTTTGAGTTTTCGCAAACCTTCATTAAAAATCATTGAAGCATTTTAACTCACATATACAATAGTGTTTACAAATTGCTGGAAATGTGCATATTAACGGCGTGAGAAATCATATAAAAATTACATTTGTGTAATGTTTGCGAAAACACAAGATAAGTAAAAGTTAACTTTACGTATTATTAAAGAGTGCAATTACCATTATCCATTAGAAAAGTTTGATGACAAAACATGCAGCCATTTTTGAGAAAATGGCGTTTGAATGTTTGTGAAAACGCGGAATTTTGAGCTAATTCTTACAGAAAACGGTTGAGTTTTTGAGAAACTTTATCTGACATTATTTAAAGCCCATGTACTCTTAAATATAATAATGTGAACAAATCATCATTAATGTAAATATTAACATCGTGAAAGACAAAAAAATATATTTTTATAATTTTTGAAGAAAAAAAACAACATAAAACTAGAGCAAACTGATGTTAATGACATCTCATAGAGTACATTTATCTCTATCCCTATCAAAATTTTAAAGAAATAATATAGAGCCGTTTTTGAGAAAATCTTGTTTTTTTTGTTTTTTTAATTGTCCACAATATTGAGCGGAAAAAAATCAAAAAAATGTACATGACCTTAATGAAAAACCCACTACGAAGAACAAATTGTATATGAAGCAAAAATCTCTTTCTTCAATTTTGCAGTTATAGGAAGTCTGAAAATTTTCAAAATTTTGCAATTTTTGAAAAATGAGAATATACGATGAAAATCGGATTTATGCCACTTTTATAAGCGTATTTTACTCTATTCTTACTAGAAATTTGAAGAAAAATTTGGAGCCGTTTTTGAGAAAAATTTGAAAATGTCTGGAGTGCTTCATGTAAAGTACTCCAAAATGTTGAAGAATTTTTTTCATAATCTCAATGCTTTGACTCGATTCAGATAGAAGGGGTTCATTCAATTTGGAAAACATCCTACGCATGGTTTAGGCGCTAATAGTATTCACAGTCGAACGGACAGACAGACAGATGCTTTGAAAAAGTAACACTTTTGCGGCATCAGGGGACCCTAAAACGTGTATTCCTGTGAGAATCTCGGAATCGATTTTCCGCATCATAATTTTCACAATACTCCGTATATTACTCCGTATATACGTACGTATAGGGGAAATTAAAAATCGATATAAAAAGAAATTATTTTTGCCATTACCTTACAAATTCAGATGGCTTTACATACATATACTACAAATGAAAATACATATATACTGAGATTTAGATACATAAATTCACATATTACACAAATACACACACACACACACATACACGCATACATTCATACACAGACCTAGGAACTCTCGCATACACACAAGCCTGCACCAATTCACTCATAATCATATTCAGACAAACATGTATAAACATTTTTATCTAACACCACAATATAATAATATACAATACTTATAATAATTTTCTAACACGTAAACACTCGTTACCATTAATCAATAAATACCAGCGTATGTCAAAATAGTCTAAGAAAACGTTTTCGATTAGCGAAACAAACAAAAAGAAATGAAATCACTTTACTTCACTGCATATCACTTTACCTAAATTTTAATTGCTCAATAATTTTTATCAGTAGACTACAAATAATCGCACCTTTTACTTCATTTCGCTTTCACTTTCATTACACGTTTTCACCGTATTGACTATTTCTATTTTTTTTTCTAAAATCTCGCTTTTTCAATTTGTATCTTTATCGACTCCACTCGTATTCCCGGGACACCGTAGTGGCAGTCGTGGTCGTGGTCGTGGTCGTCGTGGTCGTCGTGGTCGTCGTGGTCGTCGTGGTCGTTGTGGTCGTCGTGGTCGTCGTCGTGGTCGTCGTCGTGGTCGTGGTCGTCGTCGTCGTCGTCGTCGTCGTCGTCGTCGTCGTGGTCGTGGGCATTGCCATCCCACAAGATGAAGCCGGCACTGTCCTGCCAACCTTCACCGGATACAGGTGCCATAGCCGTTGTCGCCGTCAAGTTTTGCACCTCTCTGTGTTTCTTGGAGTTTGGCTGACACTCAGAAATCCTTCCCAAGCAGCGATAGCTCGCTACGTGCACTCCCATTCCCGTTTCTGCAGCCCTCACAACGCCGGTTCGCACTCTAGGGAAAACCTCGCCTGGTCATCACCGGCCCTGGATTCAATTCCACCCCCAACTATTAGCGATGCCGCAATTTCTAAATCTGAAAGCACGTCGTGAGCTGGACCGCTAGGACACACCGCTCACTGCGCCCAGCGGCCGATGGGATTCGGAAGGCCTCCAGCTCACAACCCGGAATCCTACGACATGTGCGCGCAGCCGCTACAGAGACACGTCGGCTCGCACCGTGTCCAGGCACAGATTCATGAGTCTGCGGATAAAATAGCGACAAGGGGATAAGGAATCGATAAGAATAACTTTCTCTTTTTTTTGTTATTTAAGGTCGCATCAACTTCTAGGTCATTAGCGACCACTATTGCTTGAAACGGTATGGTAACTATGAGGATATGATGATATGGGTGTGAAAGGACGAACACAATACAACGATGCCCGAGGCGGGACTCGAACGCGCGACCCCTACGGTCCGAGATCGCTATTTGAGTTGACGTTACAACACATTGATTATTTTTCGAGGAAGTAAACAAAGAAACGATTGCAAGAGAAGTCACTGTCTGAGATCTTTATATTCTCTATTAACAGAATCAATTGGGAAAACGCCTACAAATGGAAGTAATACATCGGAATATGTGGTTCAATTAATTATTAATAATAAAATATACCATATAATTTAGCACAATCCTGAAATGTTAATTATTTTGTAATATCCTTATACATGTACATCTAGTTTGCATTATTATGCAAAATAAAAAAAAGTTGGCGGGTTCAAACCCGATGGAAGCCGTGGATATTTAAGGGCGAAAAAATCCTTCGTACGGCTTCCTTCGGAGGGGAAGTAAGGCCGGCTGTCCCGTGTTAGTAGATTTACTTGCATGTAAAAGATCATCAAGCCTAAATGACGCCTCTGAAATTCAAATCGCCTGTTTCTCGCCCAAGAAATACCTCCTTTCTCTGCTAGTTGGTGAAAGGAGCGTAGTCAGACGGAAGAGGCTTGGCTCATGGCTTGAGTATCGCCACGTAAAATAAGGCATCAGTTGAATTCAATTCAATCTGACAGCTCCCATTCGCAAAGGAAACAAAAGCCCAGGCTGCTCTAAGCAAAATAAATATGCGTGTCATCCTAATTCCCTTCACATCTATATATTTAAAACAAACCACAGAACTTAATACTACGCTGCCTTTGTATCTTGGCGGAGGAACGGAAACAAGGAGTGTAACGCTGAAGCACTGAAAAAAGTCAAATGTTACAATTTTAGCTATCAAATTTCAATAGGATAAGTGGCCCTTACAAAATAGTTCATCAAGAAACTTGAACAAGGAACCTACAATATAGAAACCTACAATATAGAAACCTACAATATATGTTTCTACTGAGTTAATACAAAGTTAAAATTGCATTGTCCCTTGCTTTGAACACATTTTTAGTTGGAAAATAAAAAAACATAACTTACTACTTCTTTGGAAGAAATATTAGCACAACATATTTTCCCTTATAATCTTTCAAACCAAGGTGTATTTCTTGACCTTTCAATAACGCAGTACCCGAAAATAAGGGCGCAGAAGGACATTCAAACTCTGATTCCAACATGTTGCAACTGAAAAACAACAAATCGACGGTAAATGTTAAATTCCACATTGTTTAGCCACTGCCGACAAACAGACGAATTTTATAACAAAACTAACTTGCGTTTACTCCCAAGATTACAGCAATTTTAGTTTCAAAGCGAAGTTACCTGGTCGAGCTGCACTTTCTTTCTCAATCACTGCACGATGAGTACTGTCGCGCGTTGTGAGCTGTCCGTACAATCGTGACGATGAAGTCAGATTCGTGACTCACTGCAAGAGCTCCAATTACAGTACAGATCAAATTTTTCGGTGAGTAATGCTTTTTTAGGAACGATGCTCAATCACTTACTTTGTTGAAACATCTCAAAAATATATTTTATATGGTTTTACCCCCCCCCCCTCCAGAACACGCGCTCATGGCCTCGGGAGTCCGCAGGACCTTGCGGAAGGTGCGAAGCGGCGAATCGCTTCAGTTTTCTTTCCTCCTGCGTTAATTCTGTCGCCCGCCATCGCGTCTGCTTTTCGTTTTTTCAACTTTTCCCCCGCCAGGAGCCCTGGCGAGGCGGGAGTTTATTGTCATGTTGGGGTACATGCGCCGCAGCTCTTTGGCTTATGCGGCAAAGAAGGAGGCACTGCTTACTTACTAACGTATTTCTAACTTAACCTATGGATGAAGCCGGCACTTTGTCCAGCAACCTAAGATTTGCACAAAACTGTATTGGTATTTTATTTCATGTTAAATGGTTTAGTTTTCTTGGATATTTTTGTTTTTTCATTCACTCGCACATTCACACTAGGTTCTATTTACACTTGACACACGCATTTTCACACGACTCTATATACACCCTAAAAACACTATTTACACTATGTGCGCCACGGCGCCGACTTTGCTCCAAGCGTCCGTGGCGGCTAGGCACAATGTGTCCTGGCAGTTGTTACGGGCGGGGCCTCACTCGTCCCGCTGGGAGCCTCACGCCGCTGCTCGCAGAGCTCTGCGAGAAGCTGCGGCGGTAGCGCCCGGAACGTGGAGGCCACTTGCTTGGGCCCTCTCGGCGCAAAATACGTCCGGTGGACCTCACAGTTCGCTGCCCGGCCGGTTTCGCGCAAGAGCAGCGGAGCTTTCGGCCCCAGCGCCCGCGTGAGCGCCGTGTGTGCCCTCCGGCGGATCTCCTCCGGCAGCTGACGTCTCACGCCCAAGGCCCCGTAGGTTACATTGTTCCTATGGTGGCGGTTAGGAGGAGGAGCTTTGCGTCTGCGATAGGGGGGAAAGCGGGCCTGGGGTCGAAACCCAGCCTAGTCTACTGCTCGCCCACGAGGGGGCGTGGCCCCAGCAGCATTCGCCTGGAAGTTATTCAAGCCGCCTACGTGCAACTTTGCAAAGTCGGCATTTGCACCAAGGGGACTGACATGTCAAAGTTCCCTCCTTCGAGCTAACCTCTACGCCGGAGAGAGACCTTGAGGGGGGAAAGCTGGTAGTGGCGCACCACGTGAGGGGGCATACGGATCAGCCCTCTCCCCCCGAAGCCAATGCTACATACTTCGTATTCAATCCAGTGGTGCTACGGAATGGCACAGACTTTCCCGTATTAGTTGTTTATTTCCTTCGGTCTCGGTGAGCTATTCGGACTTGCCACATACTCTTGCCAGCTGCCATCTGTCGCTGCCCAAAGTACATTTACCTTGTCCTAAATGGCAATTTATTTGAAAAATTTAGAGCCGATTTTAAGAAAATGGCGTTGAAGCGCTACTGTAAATTCGAAATTTGAAGCTCTTGTCATAGATAATTTTTCAGTTTTCGCGAAACTTGATTCGAAGTTGTCTGAAGCACTTTCACTCATAAATATAATACAAATGTCTGGAAATGTGCATATTAACTGCGTGAGAGGACTTTAAAACAAATAACATTTGTGTAGTTTTCGAAAAAAGTCTTTAAAACACACATTATCTTCAATGAGTTGGAAACGCAAATATATATTATTAGTGATAGTTGATTACGTCAGTTTATTTATTATGATTTTATAACAGAACACAGTCAGATGGCAGCATGTTACAGTATTATATTCATAGTTCTATGAATACATGTATACTTAGCTACGTTTTTATAATAGCGGACACTGTGCAACAGTTAAATCAACCAGTGTTGTCTAAGATATTCAAATACATTTCAAGCAGACCGTTTCGAAGAACTAGTCAGTTTGTTTAAATATTTGTTGTGTAATAACCACTGAAAGAAAGGGAGTGAATGCGCCAAATACATTTTGTTAAATTTGTGGATGTTTAATGATTGCAAAACAGAGATCGAACATAACCTCGTTCGTTAGAAGTGTTTATAACACTTATTTTGAAATGAAACTGAGGCATCAGGATAAGCCATGGGCCCATCATAAAGTGTGCAGTGTTTGTGGTGCAGAGATAAGAAACTGGTCGAAGGAAAAGAGGAAGATACTGAGTTTTGGAGTTCCTATGGTGTGGCGTGAGCCAAAGAACCATCTAAATGGTTGTTATTTTTGTATTTGCGAAGTAAAAGGATTCAATACAAAGAACAGACACGGAATGATTTATCCTGATTTGAAGTCTGCTAGAAGGGCTATACCACATGGCATTGATGTTCCTAAACCAGAACTTCTTTCGAACCTAGAAATACTGAATTTTGATTCAAGTTCAACGCCAAGCGAGTCAGTTGAAGAATCTGATTGGACAAGCACCAAGCACAAACTCAAACCATTAACACAAACAGAACTGAACGATTTGGTCAGAGATTTAAATCTCTAAAAGAATGCTTCTGATGTTTTATCTTCACGACTGAAAGAAAACAATCTTCTAGTTCCATAATCATACTAGATCATGCAATTTATAGGCATAGAGAGAAAGACTTAGTACGGTTTTTAATGAGTAAATCTCCTTAGTAAATTGCATCTCGAAAAGGTAAATTATGAGGAATATAAATGGATAATCTGTCGTGGTTTAAAGGTTTTGTGCATGTAGTTAGGACAAGAACAGTGTTACAGCAAGTACCCATTTCACATTTGTGAATTTGATAGCCAAGTTGGAAAGAATCATCGTAAAACAGAGAGATGGCCTAGAAGAAATGTTGATTCTAGGCTCCAAGAACATAATAAAAACAGCTCAGTAGATCCTGACAAATTTGTTACCTCCCTTACGCATTCAACTGAAGCACTACTAAAGCTCTGGATAAGAATGGAAGTTGTTTGAAGTTCCTAACAAAGTAACAGCTTTCTCAGAAGGAAAAGTAAAAGAAGTATCTTGCTAGGGCCGCAGATCAGAGAAATAGCTAAAGAAGAATGTATGACACCTCCAGAAAGGAAGTTAGTATTGGCTTCAAAGAAGTGGTTCATAAGTTCTTGGGAAATTATGAAGATCCAAATTATGAGTATTATGTTAATAATATGATGAAAAAATACGAAGCCTTAGGATGTAACATGAGTTTGAAAGTGCATTTTTTCACTACCATTTACACTGCTTTCCAGGAACCCTGAGAGCAGAGAGTGACGAACCGGGTGGGTGGTTTCACCACCATATTAAAGACATTGGAAGGCGCCACCAAGGGCGATGGAATACATCAATGATCGCTGACTACTGTTAATTACAGCAACGAGATGATCCTACTAGAGTGCACAAGAGAACAAACGGAACAAGATTTCCGCCTAAGTGACAACGATTCTATTGACTGCTCATACGCATGAAAACAAAAAGTGATTTTAACAGTAAAGTGTAACAGTAACAGTAAAGTAATGGTTTACAGTTAATGTTTCATTTTCATTTTCTTAACTCTGATATCAAATATAATATAAGGTAAACTATTTCAGTTCTCAGTTTCGTGTTGATCAAACAATGTTTTCATATTTTCAATTTAAAGATATTATCAATATTTTTAAATGTAATTTGTTTAAACCTCATGTGGAACGGGAAAATGAAAGTCATTTCTATAATCCTTGCGCTTTAAATATATAAAATCAGGTATTCTATCTAAAAATGGTGACCAAATGTTTTTTTGTAGACATATTGTGTTTTATGATACATCCTCAGGGATTATGGAGTGCTACCGAGTTCCCTTAACGCGACTCCCAGTGCTCTGTCCGACAATCAGCGGTGACAAAGAATAAGGCGCAGTGATGGGGCGGGCTCCCTCGCGTCTCGAGATCGCAATGGAGGCCCGAGTGGAACCCGTCTTTTTTAAGGTCGCATCGACTAGGTCACCAGTGACCACAATTGGATTTAACGGTATGATAACTGTTAAGATGTCATGATGTGGTGATGATAGGGGATAAAAGGACTAGGGGAAATAAATAAATAAATAAATAAATAAATAAATAATTAAATAAATAAATAAATAAATAAATAAATAAAATAAATAAATAGAAAATAATATAAAAAAATAACTAAATAAATAAATATAAAAATAAATAAATAAATTAAATATAATAAATAATAAAATAAAATAAATATAAAATAATAATAATACAAAAATAAGTAAGAATAATAAGATATAATACAAATAATAAATAATAAATAATATATAAATAAATATAAATAAATAATATAATAATAAAATAATAAAATACAATATAAAGGTAATAATAAAATAATAATATAACATAAATAATCCATGCGCTCTGTTCTTCTTCCGGATTATTAAATCCATTTTTATTCCTTTCTTTCTACTTTTAATAAATTCGGTACTTCACTTTTCTACCTTTATTTTATCCATTATTGTGACAGACGGACAGACGACAGACGAAGACGGACAATCGGAAGACTGACAAGACGAGGGACGTACAGAACGACGAGACGACGGACGACGACAGACGGACACGACGGACGTAAAACGGACGACGACAGACAGACGGGAACGAGACGGACAGACGGCAACGGACATAGCGACGACAGACGGAAACGACGACTGACCGGACGACGACAGGACGGACAGCACAGGTACACGGGACGGAGCAGACAGACGAGACGACAACGGACAGACGACAAGCGACAGACACAGAACGGACACGGACGACGAGCGCAACGACAGACGGAAGACGACAGACGACAGACGGACAGCGACGACGGACAGACGGAACAACGAAACGGACACGGACAGACGGACAGACGGACAGACGGACAGACGGACAGACGGACAGACGGACAGACGGACAGACGTTTGGCCGGCAATCGATTTTCCGGTGTACATTTAACAACTGGATGTATCTTCTTTTCGTTCCCTGGGCCCGGCAACAAGAGTTCTATAAAGAGTGTCCAAATTTCACCGTTTTGCGTCGCACGATTTATGTTTTCTCTTCTTACGTTAGTAAGTAATTGAGTAAAAAATTGGCAAAAAAATTTAAAAAGGGTTACAAAAATAAATGATACGATTTCATGAATTGCATTAATGATGTACTGTCTGAAAATAACACGTTTTTTGAGAAAATGGAAGATTTGTAGCCAAATTAGCTGTGCTATTTCATCTACACGCCTCTGACTTTTGTGGATGCGCTTCGTTGTTCAAAACAATATGGGTAGGATATTTGTAACAAATTGCAGTTCAGAAACTGAAATTGTAATTGTAAACGTTATTCTATTACTTTTTTCTTTTCTATTGATGATAAAATATTTGTGCAATTTAGGATATTTCTTTATACCATCTTTGTTAAACAACGCAAAAAAATATAGCAAGATGTACAATATACTTAACTTGAATATTTACTTCAATTATTTCTCCCAAAAGGTAGATTATATTATTAATTAGATCGTTGGTGACCTTCTAATAATTAAATACGGTAAATTAATGATGTTCTCTGGTATCAAAAAATATATTTTGAGAAAGATCTTTTCGATCACGTAAGAATCATCCTCAGAGCTTGCAGCAAAATATATTTTTTGATACCAGATAACATTTTTAATTTACCGTATTTAATTAGATTATATTATGTTTGGATAAAAATATATCTTTTCATTTCAAGCAGGCTTTACTGGACATTTCATTAAGAAAGGTTTATAAAAAGAAACTGTTAATTTTAATTGCATATTCAAGGAGTTTGAAGTCATAAATGCATATTTTTAAAGCATATCTGAAGGGTTTTTATGGCATAAAAGTCATCTCCCTACTGCCGTGCATGCTCATGTTTTTAGAGAATACTCGTGACAACAACCCCACCTTGTCATCCATACAGTTCCGCTCTGACCGCTGGAGCGCTGCTGTCGCAACCTCTGATTTCTCACCCGTTTTAGTTGCTTCGTCGAACAGCACGCTTTCATTACGCTGGATGGAGTTTGTGAGCTAGTCAATGTGTGAATGTTCGCGCACTGCTAATATAGCGTCACAGCGTGATCAAGTAAGTTTCTTGCAAAATAATTTACAATAAATCCCCTATTTGTGCAACATATTCATATTCCAGTCCAACAACTCAATATAAGAATGAAGTGTTCGAATTTCAACGAATGTTTTCACAGCTACTGTGGATCTGGATTCCAGAAGGTTACGGTTGAAATTCACATTTCAAGATTTGTTTTATGTTAACTAGTTTAGATAACACGTATATTTAAAGCATTGGTCATTAAGTCAGATTTTAAACAAGTTTTTAAAATTGTAGTAGGTACTATCTTTAAAAATCTACTCAAAAAGTTAACGCTGCGACTGCAAACTCTGCATGCCTTCCAACTAATTTCGTATGCGTGTAGGAGGTACTCTCATCTTGCTTACCATGTTTCTAGGAAAGATGTTAAAAACATTACTAAAAAATCTAGTAGCAGACCAGTTATAATTGTTTGTTGATTGGGAATGGACTTGGCAAACGTTCTTGTTGTTTTAAACTTGCTGCAACAATACAGGTTTCTCACATTATTTTTAAATTTGAAATTTTCGAAAATTGAGATGTTTCAACGAAACTGAGACCTACACCATTCTTTTAAGCGTCCCGTGATTTATCCGTGGAAATAATTTAAAAAACACGGAGGGTTAAAAATGTTTTTAATATATTTCGTTAACTTGAAGCAGAAGACATAGATCTAGTATCACGCGAAAACGACTACGTTTTTTCAGAAAATTGAACAGGGCTTTTAAAGGGCTGATTTTATGACGTTATTAAATTCTTCAATTTTATCATTTTCAAATGATAAAATTTTCAAGTTATAGAGTTCGCCGCAAAATGCGACTAGCAGTTTTTTTACCCTCCTTTGATATATGCGAGGAACAAATTTGAAGACAATATTCGTAGCCGTTTTAATAAAATAAATCCTTTAGAAAAGATAGCCATATTTCATGCACAATTACTCGAAAATAACTTGTATTTTCAAAAGATTATACATGGCTTCATTTCAAGATGTCTGTAAAGGATATTTTTTATTTTTCTATTTACAATATTGTAGTAATTGTGGGAAGACGCAAAACAAATTTGAACTCCTAGATGTTCCAAAAATCAGCGGTTTAAAAAAAAAATAGGACCTGCCCCATTCTCTTAGATGTCTTTCTATCCAAGAACAAAGTTTATTCAAAAAGTTTGAAGCCATTTTGGAGGAACTTTTGAAAATGTTGATGCTTCATATAAAGTAACCCTAAAAATCAACATATTCCTATCAAACTCGGAGGACGTAGAGTTCCTCTAAATAGATCGAGGAATATCAGTTTCGGTGATAATCGGCTGAAGGGATTTGGCGCTAGCTTGGTCGGACGGTCCGACATTTTGCGGTGGATTTTTCGGTATGAAGGATAGTCAGGAAGGAGGTCAGAGGAAATAATTTGCTATCTACAGGAAAGAGTGTTATCCACTTTTTTGTTACCAGGGCCTGTGAAGTTTTTCTGTTGAAAATTGGCAGTTTCCGGAGCACCATTACAAAACGTTCTCTTCTTACGAAGGTCTGGGAAGTAAAATATGCAAACTAAATTATAAAATAGGGTTCTGTACTACATTTTGCCACCGAAATTAAGTCACGTTCTTAATCCGAGAAACGTTTAGGTACAGTGCAAGAGGGGCCAGGAAGCTGGTGATGGTGCATCTCTCCTTCTCCTTAAGACGGTCTCCAAACTCGTAAAGATATTCTAAGAAAATCAGCCTATTCAATTATGTAATTGAAACTTTAATTTCACTTCGTGTAAGTTCAATAAATATTGAGCTTTTATCGTTTTCGTCCGTCCACCACTTGAACTGCATCTACTTACCACCGCGAGAATGTGCGAAACAACACGAACCTTTGGCGCAGAATGGTGTCGTATATAACGTACTTTCAAGGTGCAGTTGAAAGTTTCTACGCTCCGGGCTTCGACCTTCAGTTTTCACCATCATCATGAATCATTGTCTGCATAAGGCGCTTTATTGAAAAGTCCGTTGATGCCGAACAGTTGTTTGTTAGGAAAAGAAAAACGACAAAACTAATTCAAATTATTTATTTAGGAAAATAACTTACAATCTAGGAAACATACTACATTGACCCATTGCTTCTAAACTAGCGGAATAGCGGATGAACTTGTAGAGATAACCTCTGTGTATTGTAATCGTTGACACTATATTGTTAAAATTAACGGTAATTTCTGAGTGCCCATCCATCCGATAGAAAAAGTCGATATGTGCGCCAGCACATGGAAAACTAAAATGAAATTGTCGTTTCAGTAGCTAGTATTTTCGTCAGGGAGGTGTAGGGGTAAAAGTGTGAATTGTTAGTAATGCACATGTGTCATAAAATAAGTAATTGGAATATAAATTTATAAATTCAATAAACAAATAATTAAGAATTGACAGCATTTAAATAAAGCGTCAATATTCAAAATGATCATTAATATTAAATAAATAAAAAGGTTTTTATAACTTAAAAATTGTTAAAATATAAAAAATTAAAACTGTTTTCTTTTTGCGAAATATTAAATTTCTCTTCGGAAATACGGACAGCTTTGTCATATATAATTGTGAAGTAAATTTTTAAACTGAAAATTTTATCTTAAAAGATTTCAATTCAATATTTCTTTTCCTGAGACGAGTATCGTGTGTGTAGCCTACTCATATTTTTTCTCTACAAACAATAGTGAACGACAGCTCCGTACCATCGTAGCGTGAATTTGAAAAAACAAGTTTGTGTTTGTATCGTTTCATACCCAATATCCCAATCTTCGAAATTTTACGGAAGGAGTAACCCCCCCCCCTTTTTTTCCTACGATCATGTCGAATGTTTGATAAAAATGTGTTGTATACAGCAGAAAAAAAAGCTACACTGGCAGCAGTTTGGGAAGAAATTGAAATGTCATGTGTTGCAATCACTGAAAAAACGTAGCTAACTTTGCTCGAACAGTGGTTCAACGAACTCGGAGAACCGACGCCGCATTTTGAGCGTTTGTTGTTTCTGTTGAAACTATAAAGATCAAACATAATTATTGTTCATAACTTTGTAAGAATTCAGATTTGCTATGTTGCTAGTAATTTCAGTGTTTCTTGTTGTGTGTGTACACTCTGGAAAATAATGTTCGCGTCGAAAATGCTTGGCGCATAGTATTGCGTCTGGACATCCTGCTTGCCGACAGCTATCTACAGTTATTTCTGAAACTAGTTTGTGATCGTGCTATGAATTTAATTTATTATTGAGAGAGTTAAATATACATTGAGAAAAAGTATGGTAGCACTAGAGAAAAAGACTTCGTGATTCCTGCAGTTAAAACTCACTTACATAAATTTTTGTAAACAATGTTGCTTCAATTTTCGTAATATAAAAGTGTGTAGGATAAGAGGAGCAAGAAAGTCGCAGAATGCCTTAGTATTAAGATGCTGTTTTAGCACTCGTGAAGTGCGGTTGGTTCCACCCTACGCCCATAGATTTATCCTTCTACGTGCATAAAATAACACTAATATTAAACATTTTACCATGTCTGGACAATTTTAAATGCATAAACGGTGAAATCGGCTGTCGCGAAGGGTCGATATTTCATAGTAAGAATTAGAAAATTAATCAGTTATTAAATAAAATTGGCATTATTGTGTGTGAGATAATATATGTTAGTCC